>PVMI01009893.1:0-16253 GCA_008528875.1 Aulacorthum solani | reverse complement strand
TGGATGGTAATGGACGGTGACATAGATCCTATGTGGATTGAGTCTTTAAACACAGTGATGGATGACAATAAGGTAAGAAATGTTTACAGTCTTTCATAATTATTATATAGTTATTCTATGACTAATAAAATAAGTTTACATTGCCACACTTGTATGAACTGTGTTGATATTACATTATAGGTGTTGACATTGGCAAGCAATGAGCGTATTGCCCTGACGCCAACAATGCGTCTGCTGTTTGAGATATCCAATTTGCGGTCTGCCACGCCAGCCACTGTTTCCCGAGCTGGTATACTCTACTTAAATCCTACAGATCTTGGCTGGAATCCGTATGTTTCTAGTTGGATTGACACTAGGGATAATGCAACCGAAAAAGCCGCTCTTCTGGTACTTTTTGAGAAATATGTGCCAATCTGCTTAGAAGCGCTGAAAACAAAATTCAAAATCATAACACCTATACCAGAAATAACGCACATACAAATGTTATGCACTTTACTTGATTGTCTTCTGACTCCCGTCAATTGTCCCCCAGAAACTACTAGGGATGTGTATGAAACATATTTTGTATTTACTTGTCTTTGGGCTTTCGGTTCTGCAACTTTCCAAGATCAGGTGCCTATAATTAGTATTATTATTTAATATACATTTCACTCAATATTATACAATTAAAATAATTGTTTTTAATAATTATTATATACATTACACATTTAGAATAATAAGCACATCAATTATATTTTGTGATCATAATGCTAAATTTGTGGTTTATATATAGTTGATTGATTGGCGAATTGAATTTTCTAAATGGTGGTTAACAGAGTTTAAAACGATTAAAATCCCATCATCAGGAAGTGTGTTCAATTATTTCATCGATCCTGAATCGAAACAATTTCTTCCTTGGTCAGATCTTGTACCACCATTCGAGCTCAATCCAGATATACCTCTACAAGTAACAACTATATTATTTTATAAAAAAAAATAATCATTATATATACCAATTGAAAAATATATGATTACAATAATAATGTTTCTGAAGCTTATGCTAATAGATACTATTAATGTCCACTTGTATCTTAAATTATGATAATTTATGTTTTTGCGTCTTGGCCTTCTTGATATTAATCAATTATATTTATTACTTAAGTAATATATATCATTATTTACAGCAAACACTCGTAAACACAATAGAAACAACTAGGATTAGATATTTTCTTGACTTATTGGTTGATAAGAAAAAGGCAATTATGTTGGTCGGAGCTGCTGGTACTGGAAAATCGGTCATAATTAATGATAAACTCAAATCACTTTCTAATGATTTGTACTCTGTTGCAAACGTACCACTTAATTTCTACACAACATCTGGTACTTAAACAAGAAAACTAATTTTTTATACATTGAGATAATTAGATTTATGATTGAATGTCTTCATATGTAATTATTTTTCAACTTTTATTTTTGTATGCATTTTTTAAATAAAAATAAGTAATACATAATTAGTAGTAAACTATAAACTCTATACTTCTATACGAGTATGAGTATGAATAATGAATGTATATAGTTTTATACTAATAAATTGTTCTTTATAAATATAACTTATGAAAATATTTTCTAAAATTGATTTTTTAAAGCATACAATCAAACATACTACTAAAACTTTACTATACGTTTTAATATTATTATTTATCTTTACTAGAAATGTTGCAAAAGATTTTGGAAAAACCATTAGAGAAAAAAGCTGGAAGAAACTTTGGGCCACCGGGTGGTAAAACATTAATATATTTTATTGACGATATAAACATGCCTGAAGTAAGTTAATATTTTGTATATAATATTTAATTTAAATAACTATTGTATGAATATGATATTGGAATTGTAATAAAAAAGAATATTGACTATTGCAACGACAAATGATCACTTGTACAATATAAATTTAGCAAATCATTTCAACTTCCTATTTCGTGGTCTATAATAACAAAGCTATTTGTATTTTTTTTTAATAATACTGATACAAATAGTTCACCAATTTTATTGAAAAATCTACAAAAATTGTTTATAATAAGTTTTAACGAATCTTAAAATTGATTTTACAAATACATAAGAACAATAGTTCTTACTTTTTTTGATATATATATTTTTAAATGTAAATAAATCTAATTAAGGTTGACCCTTATGGAACCGTGCAACCTCATACACTCATTAGACAATTTATGGATTACAACCATTGGTATGACCGGACCAAGTTATGTTTAAAAGATATACAAAACGTTATGTTTGCTTCGAGTATGAATCCGACTGCCGGAAGTTTTACTATTGATTCTCGACTGCAGAGACATTTTTATGTATTTGCTTTGGGGTAAGTCTTTAGGATTGCAGACCATTTGTGAATTATAAATCATTTTTTTTTCATTTAGTAATGATAATATGTACTTTAGATTCCCATCACGTGATGCATTGTACACAATTTACTCTTCAATTTTAACTCAACATTTAAAAAACCCAGTAAACAAATTCAACGGTACTGTGTTAAAATTAGGAGATTTAATTGTACAGTTGGCGATCAATTTTCATGACAAAATTCTTACAGTATTTTTACCAACAGCCATTAAGTTTCATTATATATTCAATCTTAGAGATATGAGCAATGTTTTTCAAGTAAAATTGTATTCTGTACCTAACTAGAAAAGAAGAAATCTTTAAATATTAATACTAATGTTATTTTGTTATAAAGGGAATTATGTTCACCACGGGTGAATGTGTCTCAACAACTAGCTCTTTCATTCGCCTCTGGCTTCACGAGACTAGCCGAATTTATTGTGATAAATTGATTGAAAAGAAAGATCAAGAAACCTTTTCAAAAACAATTACTGAACAAATAAAGAAAACTTTTAGTGTGAGTATTTTATATTATTTATTTGTTTTACTACACAGTTATAGTGTTTTATTGTAACAATTCAAAAACTTTTTCATGCAGAACCTAGTAATTGAGGTAAGATTATAGTATTTTACTCGTTGTTTAACTATTAGTATTCAACCTTCTCAATTATTGGGGAGATTTATAAAAAGTATAAAATTTTAGTATAAAAAACTAACTTAGGTTTTATTTGCAAACTGATAATTTATTTTTAAGGGTTTGAAAAATAATATTATAAGAAATAATACATATTATAAACAATACATTTTTTATGAACAGAGGGATATTAATTGTGGTTTAATTTTTGATTCAGGAAGACCAGCGTTTTTTTTTAATTATGCAAGTTCAAGTTAACACTCACATTCCTACAGTTCTTAAATTATTTTATTAATATATATTAGAGCTTATATTTAAAAGTAGATTTAACAAAAATGTTTTATTCAATACAAACTTTATATTCTGATTTTTAACATAATTAACTTAGTTCCTAACCTTAGAAGTACAATATATATATATATATTTTCAAAAAGTGTTTATAAAATCAATCTACTATCTATCTTAAGTCTTAATTTTATGTATACAGGATATACCGGAAAATGAATACTTGATAAGCCCATTGATATATTCACATTTTTCGGACGGCATTGGGGATCAAAAATATATGCCTGTGAGGTCGTGGCCCACATTGCAAAAATTACTAAATGATGCAATGAAGTCATACAATGAATTTCTGGGGGCTATTAATTTAGTGCTATTCGAAGACGCTATGTCACACGTTTGCCGGATAAACCGTATACTTGAACTTCCCAGAGGCAACGCATTACTCGTTGGTGTGGGTGGCAGCGGTAAACAATCATTGGCTCGCCTATCAGCATTTATATCTTCGCTAGAACCATTCCAAATACAGTTGAGGTCTTCATATTGTATTGCTGATTTGAAAACTGACCTAGCCGCCTTATACCTAAAGGCAGGGTTAAAAAACATTGGCATCATGTTCTTGATGACTGACTCTCAAGTGGCCGATGAGAAGTTCCTTGTGCTCATTAATGACATGCTGGCCAGTGGCGAGATTCCAGAGCTGTTTGCTGATGACGAAATCGACAATATAATTCAAACCATTGCCCCAGAGGTTTTATCATAATTTAGATTATTTTATTATTAATGTTAAATTGACAATCTATAACTCTAGGTTAAAGCAGCTGGTTTACCCGAAACCAAAGAGAACTGTTGGCATTTTTTCATCAACAAAGTGAGGTCATTAATTAAGATTGTCTTGTGTTTTTCACCTGTTGGTAGCACATTAAGAGTTCGATCCAGACGATTTCCAGCTCTAGTTACTTGCACTTCTATAAACTGGTTTTACGAATGGCCTAAAGAGGCATTGGAATCCGTATCGTACAGGTTTTTAGGCGATTTGATCGAACTTCCAGTCAAACTTAGAAGATCAGTATCTTTGTTTATGTCCCACGTACATAGTTCAGTAAATGATATGTCGCTGAAGTATTTAACAAATGATCGTCGTTACAATTACACCACGCCAAAATCATTTTTGGAACAAATTAATCTCTACATGAAACTATTAGTGTCAAAGACTAACGATATTAAGTATGGGATCTACCGATTCCAAAATGGTATTAAACAACTTTTATCTTGCGCTGCTCAAGTAAGTCAAAATAATTGAGTTACTTATAAATATTCAACAATGAGGTTTGATGTTAACAGTTCATTCAGTTGAGCCATTTTTTTATAAACATAGGTCGATGTTTTGAAAGTTGAATTAGATGTACAAGAGATTGAATTATCTAAGAAAAATACTAAAGCTGAAGAGCTAATCAAAGTGGTCCAAAAAGAAACAGAGAAAGTGAAGTATGAAAAATATAAAGGTATTTATATTATTTTAAAATAAAATCACTAGTTTGGTGATTAATAACGGTTAATTTTTTACAGCTGCTGAAGAAGAAGACAAAGTTAAATTGATTGAAGAAGATGTTGGTTTGAAACAACGATTGTGTGCAGAGGATTTAGAAAAAGCAGAACCAGCTTTGGTAGCAGCACAAAGTGCTTTAGATACATTAAATAAAGTAAATGCACTATTTTGATAACCTTCATTAAAACTAACTGCATTCAAAAGTTGATAAATTAATTCATACAAAATATGTACATGTATACAATTTTACAAAAACAAAATAATTCCTGAAGATAAATTTATAAAAAGAATAATTATATCCACTAAAATAAAATTCATTATCTAAATATTTTTTTTATAATTTTCAATTGTAGTAAAAGTTTTGAATTTAAATATATTTAGTTACATTTTTACTAACTTATTTTTGTTTAATGTTTTAGAATAATTTAACAGAACTGAAATCATTTGGATCACCTCCATTAGCTGTAATAAATGTAGTATCAGGAGTTATGGTATTACAAGCCAAAAAAGGAAAAGTTCCAAAGGATAGGAGCTGGAAAGCTTGCAAGGTACCTAATTAATTTAATATTATCTAAACTCTTATATGCAATTTATATTAATTCAAATTCTAAATTATAATGTATCCCTATAATTTTATTTTATTTAGGTATGTAATAGAAGTACGATTTTTGAAGTGAAAATAAAATTTTAATTATTATATGAATAGGTAAAATAAAAACAACTAATTTTAAGTTTATAAATTAAAATCAATTATATATAATTTTATTTTTCTAAAATTAATTTTGCATGAACATCTATAGAAATATGGATATATTTAATTTATTGGATATAATGATTGATATTTTTTATCACAAATTTCCATCTATTTATATTATACATATAAAATATACATTATTCTTACTTTAGTAATAAATATATGTATTTGGTAACAAACACTATTTTTTAATAAGGTTTTTTGTTTGTTCGTTGATAGCAAATGAGCGAGTATTAATATTATTTATTAAACAAAATATAGAATTTATTTGTGCATATACTTAGGTAATGATGGCAAAAGTTGATGGATTTTTAGATTCGCTTATAAATTATGATAAAGAACATATACACCCAGATGTAGTCAAAGCAATTCAGCCTTATTTGAAAGATCCAGAATTTGATCCAGACCTAATCGCGTCAAAGTCTTCAGCTGCTGCTGGTAAGTAAAAAGTATAATATCAACAATATAATTTATCTAGGGAAGTAATTAGCATTATTATTATTATTTATGTAATAATTATATAAGTATGTTTATTAATAATGCTTATCTTCAACTATATCTACGTGAATATAAACTATAACATACTTAGTTTTTAAGTTATTTTTTATACACATTTTTAATAAAAAAATTTCTATTTATTTCTATTTGTAACATTGAACTTCCATATCCAAGGTTTATGTAAATGGGTAATAAATATAATGAAGTTTAATACCGTTTGGCAAGTTGTGGAGCCTAAAAGAAAAGCTCGGGATCAAGCAAATGAAGAGTTGAGCGCTGCTAGGAGTAAACTTATGGAGCTTAGAAATATGATTATTGTAAAGTTTAATTAAGTAAACAATTAAATAGTATTTTATATAACCTAAAATTTTAGGAATTGGAAAGGAAGCAAAAAATTTTAACAGACGAGTTTGACGGCGCAGTAGCTGAGAAAACAAATTGTCAAAATCAAGCTGATGAAACATCTATGAGGATCGATTTAGCAAACCGACTTGTAAATGGTTTAGCATCGGAAAATGTCCGTTGGAAAGAAAGTGTTTCGACGTAAATTATTTTAGCATTTTATTCATTAGAAGGATACAACTATAAGCAATTTTATTTTAAATTTTAGATTGCAAAAAAGTTTGCAAACTTTACCTGGAGATACCCTTATGGTTTCAGCTTTTGTGTCATATGTAGGTTATTTTACAAAAATGTATCGTCAAGAACTAATTCAAAATGCATGGTTACCTTTTTTCAAAGAAGTAAAGGTAAATTTATCACATGTGTAAACAAATTGAATTAAAATCATAATGTGTAATTCATTTTACTTCGAGCTCTTCGCTTATTCAAATTAAAATATTAATTTTCAGCCTGAGATACCAATAACAGATAATTTAGATCCGCTAGCTTTACTCACTGATGATGCGCAAATTGCAGCTTGGAATAATGAAGGTCTACCAAATGATAGGATGTCATCTGAAAATGCAACAATTTTAACTAATTCAGTAAGATGGCCATTGATGGTTGATCCTCAGGTACGTTCTATTTTTATTTTTGAACTTCATTTGATTATTTTGATAGTATATGATTATTTTGTTAAATAGCTTCAGGGAATTAAATGGATTAAAACAAAATATGGGAGAAGTTTAAGAATTACCAGGCTGAATTACAAAAATTATTTATCTGATATAGAATTTTGTGTAAGAGATGGGAACGTTCTATTGATCGAAAATATAGGTGAAAACATTGACCCCGTTTTGGATAATATCATTGGCCGAAACTTGATAAAAAAAGGAAGGTAACCAATTTTTCTCTAATTAATAATACATATACAATTTCTATTCATATGCAATTTTAGTGCTGTAAAAATCGGTGAAAAAGAGATTGATTACAATCCGAATTTCCGTCTTATATTGCACACAAAATTATCAAACCCACATTACAAGCCTGAAATGCAAGCACAGACAACATTAATCAACTTCACTGTGAACCGTGATCAACTTGAAGATCAATTATTAGCAGAAGTTGTGAAAGTTGAAAGACCGGATTTAGAAAAAATGAGAATTAATCTGACCAAACAACAAAATAGTTTTAAAATAACGTTGAAACAACTTGAAGATGATTTATTACAGAGACTGGCTTCAGCTGATGGTGATCAGATACTTGGTGACAAAGAACTTGTTTTGAACCTTGAAAAGTCCAAAAAAACGGCTATGGAAATTGAAGTAAAAGTGACTGAAGCAAAAATTACATCAAAAGAAATTGACTCGGCCCGTGAAGAATATCGCGTTGCTGCAACACGGGCGTCAATAGTTTACTTTATAATGAATGATTTGATAAAAATAAATCCAATGTATCAGTTCTCTTTAGAGGTAAACTATTTAATTTAAAACAAGCTAGTTAATGTTGATTTGTGCCATTTAAATTTATTAATTTACAGAGTATTTTTTATTTTATTTCAATATTTTTTATTAAAATGCAATTAGTTATTGTTTTTCAAATTATTTTTAAACTACACAAACGGATCAGCTATAATTATTGCTTATTATTGTCTTTTTTCTTTATAAAGGCTTTTAGTGTTGTCTTCCAACGAGCTATGAGAGATGCAGAAAAAGCAGATACATTAAATAAACGAATAGTCAATTTGGTGGATAATATAACTTATCAAACATTTATTTACACTAGTAGAGGATTATTTGAAAAGGATAAGTTAATATTCATCTGTCAAGTCACTATTCAGGTAAACATGAAACTATATGATGATGAAAAGTATTTAATTTTTAATAATATTAGGTACTAAAACGTTTTATTACATGAACGTTATTTTAAACATTTAAATTTTTTTTCATAATTATTGAATAGTGATAATTATTAAGAAAATATATTATTGTATAGGTACAAATTCAAGCAAATAAAATAAAACCGATAGAGTTAGAATATTTGTTAAGAAGGCCAGCAATTTCTGGATTAACTAGTCCATTTGATTTTATTTCATCAAATGTATGGGGAGCCATAAAATCACTTGTTTTAACTGATGATGAATTTGTGTAAGAAAAAAATTTGCACTTTTAATAAATGCCTAACTTCTTCATACTAATTTATCATAATAAAGAATCATTTATTTAAATAATATATTTATTATTAAAGAGGCCTAGACAAGGATATTGAAACTTCCGGTAAACGATGGCAGTTATACATTGATGGTGAAGCTCCAGAGAATGATAAACTACCTCAAGAATGGAAAAACAAAACTCCATTCCAGAGACTTTGCATAATAAGAGCTTTAAGAACTGATCGGATGACTTATGCTACTAAAGTATACGTCCAAGAAGTTCTTGGTCTCAAATATACCAATTTTAGACCTCCGGAGTTCATTGATTCATTCAAAGAAACTACTTGTAAAACACCTGTATTTTTTATATTATCAGCAGGAGTTGATCCAACACGTGTAAATATTACATTATCATCTATATCTTTTAATATGTAAAATGTTCAAACGGATTAAACTAACTGTAATTATGCATGGAATAGTAATAATATTTACATTGTCCAATATTTTAAGCAATTGCAAATACACAATTTACTTGCTTATTACAAGCATATTATGTTATAGGATGTTGAAGCTGTTGGTAAAAAAAAAGGATTTACTATTGAAAAGAAGAACTTCCACAACATATCTTTAGGGCAAGGACAAGAACAAGTGGCAGAAGATGCTATCGAGTTAAGTTCTCGGTTGGGTAATTGGGTTATGTTACAAGTAAATATGAAATTACAGTTAGTCATTATCTCACTTTAACACTATTAAATCACTATTTATGTTAAAAAGAATGTGCATCTAGTACAAAAATGGCTGCCTTCTTTGGATAAAAGAATGGAAGCATCTTTTGAACACCCACATGTCAATTATAGAATATTCATTAGTGCTGAACCCGCCGCTGACCCGCTCTATCACATTATTCCTCAAGTATTTCTCATATAAATTAAATAATGTTTATTTTTAAATGTAACATTTTTGTTTGTCTTTTTAGGGTGTTTTAGATTCTTCTATCAAAATTACTAACGAACCACCAACAGGAATGATGGCAAATTTACATAAAGCTTTAGATAATTTTAACCAAGATACACTTGAGATGTGTTCTAAAGAAGCAGAATTCAAAGCAATTTTGTTTAGTTTGTGTTATTTTCATGCATCTATACAAGAAAGATCAAAGTTTGGAGCTCAAGGATGGAATAGATCGTATCCATTTAATGTGGGTGATTTGACGATTTCTGTCAACGTATTATACAATTATCTGGAAGCCAACAATAAAGTTCCTTGGGAGGACCTTAGGTATCTTTTTGGAGAGATCATGTATGGTGGACACATTACTGATGATTGGGATAGAAGGTTATGTCGGACATATCTTGAAGTCTACATGAATCCAGATCTAGTACTATTAAAAATGTGTATATTTATACACCCAACACGGTTTAGTAACATTTTATTATTTGAAAATATAGATGGAAGGAGATCTTTTATTTGCGCCTGGTTTTGCGGCCCCGCCAAATACAGACTATAAGTCATATCATGAATATATAGATGATTTTCTGCCATCAGAAAGTCCTGTACTGTATGGGCTTCACTCAAATGCTGAACTTGGTACACTCAGTACAAGATCTGAAAATTTATTCCAAACTCTATTGGAAATGCAGCCTAGGGATTCTGGTTCGTCTGGCGGAACTGGCATGTCAAGGGATGAAAAAGTAAGTTGAACTAGTTGTAAAAATCAAATTTATTGGACATATAGTCATGAATGGTATGCAATTTATGTCTAGGTCAGACAAGCTTTGGACGACGTTCTTGATAAAGTTCCAGAACCATTTAATTTAATAGATATGATGAGTAAGGTAGAAGAACAAACTCCATACGTAATAGTTTCATTCCAGGAATGTGAGCGTATGAATGGATTAATGAACGAAATTAGAAGGTCATTAAAAGAGCTACATTTGGGGTTAAAGGTATAAAAATATATTTGTCTAATTATTCAATAACATGGTTAATAATAATACAGTGAACAGAAGATAGTAATCATAGTATCATTGTGTTATATTGTTAACATAGTTCAAAATGCATTTTACATAATACATAAATGTTTTCTTTTACCAGCTTTTTATAAATGTTGGCTGTTACCAGTTGCGGAATGCGACTGGGAGTAAGTAACGGCCACAGCTACTAGCTCCCAAAGTGGACACCACCCGGGTTCATAGTAAAATACCTTGCCATACATACACGTGTTTGCTACTTACTGTAACAACCGTAAATAATCGTAAAAAAACAACTTACCGTACCAACCTTACCCTTACCACAGTTCATTGCCCCTACAACAGCTAATGGCCTTAGTCGTCGGGCTTAAGTTGAATAAAAAAAAATATGTTTTTTTCTAAAATTTAGGGTGAACTGACAATAACAGCGGACATGGAGGCGTTAGAAGAATGTTTGTTCATGGACAAAGTGCCNNCCTAGCTGGGAAAAACGTGCATACCCGTCGTTATTACCTTTAGCAGCTTGGTATGCAGATTTATTAAAAAGATTACGTGAATTGGAGTCTTGGGTTAGCGAATTTCAGGTAAACTAAAACTTATCAACAAAATAATACTAAATTATTATCAATATTAAAACATATTTGATTAATTTTTGATTTAGCTTCCTTCGTCGGTATGGTTAGGTGGATTTTTCAACCCACAATCGTTTTTAACTGCTATAATGCAGTCCACTGCTCGAAAAATGGGATGGCCTTTAGATAAGATGTGCTTACAATGTGATGTGACCAAAAGATACGAAGAAGAAATTACGTAAGCAAACAAAAAATATTAGAAATTGAGCAAACTGATATTGAATATTCTAAAATCATAAATGACGTTCGTTTTTTTTTTTTGATTTTTAGGGTAGCACCTAGAGAAGGAGCTATGATAAATGGATTGATATTAGAAGGGGCTCGTTGGGATTTAACGACAGGTTGCATTGTTGAATCGATTCCAAAAGAATTGTTTCCAATAATGCCGGTGATACACGTTAAAGCTATTATTAAAGACAAACAAGATTTGAGAAATATTTACGATTGTCCAGTTTACAAAATCAAATTAAGAGGTCCAACATACGTGTGGACATTTAATTTGAGAACACGGCAAAAGCCATCCAAATGGATTTTAGCTGGTGTAGCAATATTACTTAGTGTATAGTTAGAAAAACAGAGTACCAAATATATGTGATTTAGATGGATGCAATGTTTATGTTTATTTAGTTTGATTTTTATAAATCACAAATCGGTACAATGACAATTTTTACAATAAGAAAAAAATCATTTATTGCTTCCAAGAAATCTTTGTATTACCATTTTGTTTTTGTATGCTTTTTTCTATGAAACACAATTTCAATGGTTTGATGTTCTGTGAACCAACATTATCTATAGTAAAATAGTTAATAGTTTTACATAAATAGTTGATTTTTGTATGAATATCCTTGTAAAGTATAACTGAAAGACTTTAAACTATTATAAATGTTCAATGTCATTATTTCACCAACATACAAAAATAAATATTTGACATTTATAAATGTTCATTAAGTAAATCATTCGATTCTATGAAAATATTATTTTTGAGTGAGAATCGAATGAGTCTAGATATTTAGATACTAAAATGTTCCATATTTCTTTAAAATAAAAATCTATCATTAAACATCAAACATTATAATATCAACAAAAAATATTATGTCACATTTAGTCTTAGGTACCATGACTTTTAGAATAAGTGAGTTATAAATTATTTATTTATTTATAATTTATCCTATATTCCAAGTAACTTTTTTTCTTTTTGTTAAACTTTTTGTAGAAAATAGATAAATAAAAGTTTATTTATTTATTTTATTTTATTTATTTTACTTTTATCCAATAAAAGTGTTAAACTAAATCAATTGGCTGAATAATAATTAAATTAAAAACAATGAAAACAAATTGAATTTTGACGAAAAAGATAGTTCCAAATTTATTTTTAAGCCTTAGATAGAATGATTTTTAGAGTAATAAACATAGGCGTAGCCTGATCAAATATAAGAAAAGAAAGGCATTAGCTTTACCAATGTAAGGCTAATGCCTTTCTATACAATGTGGGGTTTCTGCGTCCCCACAACCTCCCTTTGCCGACTTATGTTAATAACATTAATTTAAATATATTATATGTATAAGCAATTCAAAAGAAGTGGACAGCGGGGTCGCCGAGAAAGACTATTGAATGCGCTTGTATGTGGTGGGTGTGTAAATGTGTGTATATATGGGTGTGTGTGCTTAAAAACTAATGTGGACGGGAAACTCAATTAAAATAGTAACAAGGTTTCTGGTTATTGATTTGCTGTATTGTCACACAAATTTAAATTATACACAATGTAATATAAAATTCACAGCGACATAATTTTTACATAATTACATACATTTATATATATTACATTTTTTTTTTTTTTATGAAAATATTAAAAATTAAGTATATTATATCCATTCTAGCATAACAATCGAATAGGTATGTACAATAAATAACAATAAATAACTTATAGTAATAAAAACTTACATAATTGACGTTGCTCGGCTGGCCAGCTGCTACCTAGCTACAATAATAATAAAGTACAAAAAATAATCCACTATAATAATACGACAAATATAATAACTCAAAGGTGCGATTAGCGCTCACACAATAAATAATTTACACATTTCAATATACAATCATTTTTAGAAGGCGATTTGCGCCCACATATACCAATATCTATAATATAATAAATATAATGAAATTTAATTATTTTCGCGTTGCCATGTACATAGTAACTAACGGAAAGATTAAGACTGCCAAATATTTGCAGCTATAAAAACAGTCATGCACCGGCGATTCGGCCGATAACCTGTTCGCTTAATCTACATTATTATATAATTCACAAACGATAATAAATACAGAAATAAAAGAATTAAAATAAACGGTGATGTTGTGAGTGTATGTGTGTGTGTGTGTGTGTGTGTGTGTGTGTGTGTGTCGGCCTGAGATTTATTTTTATTTCTTATATATTTGATATATTCATGGTGGCGTAAACATTCTCCTCCCGTTGAAAATATTATGATTTTCAACACTGCATCCATTGATTCTACTGGCAGCCGGCACATCTTGACAACTGGTCATTTCAACACATTACCGTTTGATGTCTTCAGTGTGACTACTCGTATAAGGTGTTATGGTGATCGCTCCTTGGATACGTTTTTAAAATGTTTAGTATTTTCCATTTTCCCGGCGTTGCACATTCTTCCTCAATAATAACAATATCTCCAATTTTCATCTTCTCAGTTTGAGCTAACCATCACCCTTGGACCTGAAGCTGTGGTAAATATTCTCTTGACCAGCGCTTCCAAAATGTGGGTTTAAGATCTGGTAGTGCTTCTTCGGGAATATATGTGTAAGGTCATTCTCTTTCTTCCAAGAGTTTGAATCTTTTGAAAGCCAATATGGTCCAGTACACCAACTGGTTGCCTCTTGCAACTCTCAAGCCTCAATTCCTCTAGATAGGACGTCAGCTGGATTATCATTCGTTGACACAATACCACTGCTTAGCTGTTGTTCTTTCTAAAATTTGACTGACCCGGTTATCTACGAATGTCTTTATTCGCGATGCATGACTGTTGAGCCATCCCAGGACCATGATTGAATCCATCCACAAATGAATGGTTTCAGAGTTGATGCTCAATGGCTCTGCTACCTTAGATGCTAACTGAGCCAAGATAAGTGTTCCACTTAGCTCTAGCCTAGGAATAGTAGCTGCCGGTGCTACCCTTGTTTTTGAGTAGAGTAACCGTGTGGGCCACTATCTTGTTGGTCTAAGCTAATTATGCTTCCATTGAAGCATCACAAAATCATGCATTTCAAATCAGTCACCTGCCTCGACCTTGCATTTACGATGAACTGATATTCCCTTGAGCACTTCCAATCCAGAGTAGTGATTTCTCCGTTTCTAATGGATGTTCAGTTGAAGTGGTGCATCCTAATCAATGTTTTGCTCAAAGATATGAAGCAGAAAAATCTTTCTCTTAGTCAAAGTTACTCTATCTGACGGAATAGAAATATTGAATTTGAATTGATCAGGTACTGGTTGCCAACACAGTCCTGGTGACTTAACGCTATCCTCATCTCCTAACTATAGGCCAAGAAAGATCATTTCGGTTTTTGCTTATGTTAGAAATGATCAGAGACGAAGTCGAACACCACATGGTAATTTTACAGATTCCAGACTAGCGGTTATTTGGGTTTGCAGCTGCGTACATTCTTCTATTCCATTACAACCCGTGATAAGATAATTCATGTAAAAACCCATGTGTATTACTTCCGCTATTTTTTTATTTTCCTTTTATATTTCTTCAGCGAACGCAACTAGACACTTTATTGCCATAAATGAAGCAAGCGTTGTACCATATGTCTCGTTTAGTAGATTATAGGTACGTAGTTCTTCACTTGGTTCTGAAGTATTCTTTGTAGATGACAATCTTCTTTTGCTATCATTATCTGTCGAAACATTTTCTCAATATCTGCAGTGATGACATATTGGTGTTTACGAAATCTAGTTATAATTGAGAAAATAACTTCTTGGATTATTTATTGGTCTACGCATAAGCACATAATTTAGCGCTAATCCAGTTGTTCCACCTAATCCGTCTAATCCGCTAATCCGTCGAAAACCACCCTAGTTTTAGTCACAACACACTGGATGACTTTATTACTGGATTGACTTCTTGCTTGAAATTCAAAAATGTCACAGGGTTTACTGATGGTTTGAAGTTATGTACAAATTTGTGAATGTGCCTTACTTTACGACCTTTTTTCACTTTCATCGAGCACCGTGTTGTCGAAACTCTTTTAACAGATTTTTAAATATTTACGCGAAACTCACGACACATCAATTACAAATTGATCAACCTACGATGCTGGAAGCTGATAATTCGATTCTCTGTTTATTGCCTTATAGAGTCACAGTATAAATTATATTGAAATTTAAATAGATACGTTTGTTATCATTAACGAAAACACAAGCATTGATCTGAAATTTAATCAATGAATATGATATTTCTAATATTCAAAATAGTACCTATAATAATCTATCACGTTGAGGTCACCAAAAATGTACTGGCCAGCTGCGTATAAATATAACACGCAAGCTCCGGTTACCAAATACTTTTACGCCGCTGAACACACCGACCGACCTGTATTGTATGTGTATATATGTATAAGCAATTCAAGAGAAGTGGACGGGGTCGCCGAACAAGACTATTGAATGCGCTTGTATGTGGTGGGTGTGTAAATGTGTGTATATATGGGTGTGTGTGCTTAAAAACTAATGTGGACGGGAAACTCAATTAAAATGGTAACAGGATTTCTGCGAATTGATTTGCTGTATTGTTACACAAATTAAAATGATACACAATATAATATAAAATTCACAGCAACACCAAAGTATAAAAATATAAGATTATATATCCTGTTCCAAAAGAGAATAATCAGTCAGCCGACCGGTTTTCGTCCATTTCCGCGCATCCCCCACCGTCCGTCGTACCTCATCCAACGCTACGGTGTGCGCGCGTGCGTGCGTGGTTCACGAAAAGTGATTATTCTCTTTTGGGATAGGGTAT
>PVMI01009820.1:0-19969 GCA_008528875.1 Aulacorthum solani | reverse complement strand
TCAGCAGCGTCAGGCGTGGTCACCGCGACAGCTTCTTCAGCCTGCGGCTTAGATTCTGTCGCTTCTTTGATGCTCAGACGTACACGGCCCTGGCGATCAACTTCCATCACCTTAACCGGTACTTCCTGACCCATCTGCAGATAGTCAGTCACTTTCTCAACGCGCTTATCAGCGATTTGTGAAATGTGAACCAGACCTTCTTTACCGCCGCCGATTGCAACGAAGGCGCCGAAGTCAACGATACGGGTCACTTTACCACTGTAAACGCGGCCCACTTCGATCTCTGCGGTAATCTCTTCGATACGACGAATCGCTTCTTTCGCTTTCAGACCATCGGTCGCAGCGATTTTCACGGTGCCGTCATCTTCAATTTCAATCGTTGTGCCGGTCTCTTCGGTCAGTGCACGAATCACTGAGCCGCCTTTACCGATCACATCTTTGATCTTGTCAGAGCTGATTTTGATGGTGTAAATGCGTGGTGCGAATTCAGAAATCTCAGTACGCGGCGTGCTGATAGCCTGTTCCATAACGCCCAGAATGTGCAGACGTGCGCCCCGGGCCTGGTTCAGCGCTTCCTGCATGATTTCACGCGTGATGCCTTCGATTTTGATGTCCATCTGCAGCGCGGTGATACCTTCACGGCTACCGGCTACTTTGAAGTCCATGTCGCCCAGGTGATCTTCATCGCCCAGGATGTCAGACAGAACAACAAACTTCTCATCTTCTTTCACCAGACCCATTGCGATACCGGCAACGGCGGCTTTGATTGGCACGCCTGCATCCATCAGCGCCAGTGAGGCACCGCAGACAGAGGCCATTGAAGAAGAGCCGTTAGATTCGGTGATTTCAGAAACAACACGAATGGTGTAAGGGAAATCTTCCGCTTTAGGCATTACCGCTAACACGCCGCGCTTCGCCAGACGACCGTGACCAATCTCACGACGCTTCGGCGAACCTACCATGCCGGTTTCGCCGACAGAGTATGGAGGGAAGTTGTAATGGAACAGGAAGCTGTCGGTACGTTCGCCCATCAGCTCATCAAGGTTCTGCGCATCACGGGTCGTACCCAGCGTTGCAGTAACCAGTGCCTGCGTCTCACCACGGGTGAACAGTGATGAACCGTGTGTACGTGGCAATACGCCAGTACGCACGTCCAGACCACGGATCATATCTTTTTCACGACCATCGATGCGTGGCTCGCCATTCAGGATGCGAGTACGAACGACGGTTTTTTCAAGGCTATGCACGATGTCGCCGATTTCTGAACCATCCAGCGTTTCATCTTCAGCCAGCAGCGCAGCGATGGTTTCGTCTTTAATGACGCCAACCTGCGTGTAACGCTCCTGCTTGTCAGTGATGCGGTAAGCATCGCTGATGCGCGCTTCTGCCAGGGCAGCAACGCGAGAAATCAGTGCGGTATTGGCCGCTTCTGGCTGCCAGTCCCAGCGTGGTTTGCCCGCTTCAGCAACCAGGGCATTGATGTTTTCGATAACGATCTGCTGCTGGTCATGGCCAAAGACCACGGCGCCCAGCATCTGCTCTTCTGACAGGATCTCAGCTTCAGATTCAACCATCAGAACGGCATTCTGCGTACCGGCAACCACCAGATCCAGACGAGACTGTTTCAGCTCATCTGCGGTTGGGTTCAGGACATATTGATCGTTGATGTAACCAACACGCGCAGAACCAATTGGGCCATTGAACGGCAGACCAGAAAGCGCCAGTGCAGCAGAAGCACCGATCATGGCAACGATGTCCGGATGAACCTGTGGGTTCACAGAGACAACAGTGGCGATAACCTGAACTTCGTTAACAAAACCTTCCGGGAACAGCGGACGAATCGGGCGGTCAATCAGACGCGAAATCAGGGTCTCGCCTTCGCTTGGACGGCCTTCACGACGGAAGAAGCTGCCTGGGATACGACCAGCAGCGTAAGTACGCTCCTGATAGTTCACGGTCAGTGGGAAGAAATCCTGACCTGGTTTAGATTTTTTCTGACCTACTACAGTGACGAATACTGCAGTATCGTCCATGCTCACCATAACAGCGGCTGTCGCCTGGCGAGCCATCATGCCGGTTTCCAGCGTGACGGTATGTTGACCATATTGGAATTTGCGTACGATCGGATTCAGCAAAATCAAAGTCCTTAACTTCGGGGCATGGCTATCTGTAGCCCGCCATTGATTACCAATCTTCAGTTGCATCCTCGCGACTAATGACAACCCTCGACCGCCCCTGCGGTAAAGCCTCTCATTAGCCGCGCGAAATTCTGCAAACTAAAGATCACACTAAGCAACAATACATCAGTTTGGTCCGGATTGCTGCCGATTGCTCGAAAAAAGGGGCCATAAAGGCCCCCTCTTCACGAAACTCGCACAAATCTGATCGTAAGCTGCACAGAGTGCAAAAGCCCGCATAATGCCCCGACGATCAGATTCTTCAGACTTAGCGACGCAGACCGAGACTTTCGATCAGGCTGCTGTAGCGTGCAACGTCTTTACGCTTCAGGTAGTCCAGCAGCTTACGACGCTGAGATACCATGCGCAGCAGACCGCGGCGGCTGTGGTGGTCTTTTTTGTGCTCAGAGAAGTGACCCTGCAGATGGGTAATCTGCGCGGTCAACAGGGCAACCTGAACTTCAGTTGAACCGCTGTCGTTAGCACCACGGCCATATTTAGCAACGATCTCTGCTTTAGCTTCTACGCTTAGAGACATAATAAACTCCAGTAATAAATGAATGTATGGGTGCCGATCTCTAATTCAGCATCCCGCTTTAAAGCCGCGCTATTCTACTCTGCGCCCGATAGCAACGCAAATGCCCCATCAGCGAAAAGTGAACGCCTGGCTCAATCCTGATACTCAACCACTAAACGACGTGGCGCAAGCCGGCCATCGTCGGCAATTTCTGCCATACCGATAAACTTACGCGCTTCGCCTTCCGATACCCTTACCAGCCCCTGGGCAGGCGCATTGCTGGCCTGTACCGGCTGTCCCTGGCGGAAGAAATCTGCCACGGCAGGCGGGATATTCACTTCAGGGAAATCAGAGGCGGGGCTGTCCATTGGCAACAACAGCGGATCGAGCTGCGTTTCCAGTGGAATGCCGGCTTCTGTGGCTTCCGTCAGCAGGGTGTTGAGCTGTTCCAGCGTCACCATCCTTTCATACGGATAACGGGCAACCTGAACGCGACGCAGCATAATCACGTGCGCACCGCATCCCAGCTTTTCGCCCAGGTCATCGATGATGGTGCGGATATAGGTGCCTTTGGAGCAGTGAATTTCCAGCTCCAGCTCGTTATCCTGCCAGCGAATGAATTGCAGTTCATAGACAGTGATGGGACGCGGTTCACGCGCAATCTCAATGCCCTGACGCGCATATTCATACAGCGGGCGTCCCTGATGCTTCAGTGCCGAAAACATCGAAGGCACCTGCAGCGTTTCGCCACGGAAGCTCTCCAGAGCACTGTCCAGATCGGCCTGACTGAAGCTGACCGGACGCGTCTGCACGATGTTGCCATCGGCGTCTGACGTGTCGGTCCGCTCGCCCAGTCGGGCAATCACGCGATAGCGTTTGTCGGAATCGAGCAGATACTGCGAAAACTTAGTCGCTTCACCCAGGCAGATCGGCAACATGCCGGTAGCCAGAGGATCCAGCGCGCCGGTATGTCCTGCGCGATTCGCGTTAAAGATACGCTTCACTTTCTGCAGGACATCATTCGACGAGACGCCTTGTGGCTTATCCAGCAACAACACGCCATGGACGTCGCGACCGCGACGACGCGGACGACTCATTACGCCTCCTCGTCATCGCCAGTGGCGTCCGGACCACGGCGTTCAGTATCGTTCTTCACGACGCTGGTGACGAGATTGGACATGCGCATCCCTTCGACTAACGAGTTGTCGTAGAAGAAAGTCAGCTCAGGCACGATACGCAGACGCATCGCTTTGCCCAGCAGAATGCGGATATAACCTGACGCTTCTTTCAGCGCTTTCAGGCCATGTTTAATCGCTTCTTCATCTTTGTCGTTAAGGAAAGTCACGAACACTTTTGCGTAAGCGAGATCGCGTGAGACTTCAACGCCTGATACGGTGACCATCATGCCAAGACGTGGATCTTTGATCTCACGCTGCAGGATCATCGCAATCTCTTTTTGCAGCTCTTGTGAAACGCGCTGCGGGCGACCAAATTCTTTCGCCATCATTATTTCTCCCAAATAATTCGGGAGGCCAGAGGCCTCCCAAATTGCAACACATCAGCAGTCTATTACTCGATGGTGCGTTTAATTTCGATGATTTCAAACACTTCGATCATATCGCCAACGCGAACGTCGTTGTAGTTCTTCACGCCGATACCGCACTCCATGCCGTTACGCACTTCGTTGACGTCATCTTTAAAGCGACGCAGAGATTCCAGCTCGCCTTCGTAAATTACCACGTTGTCGCGCAGGACACGGATTGGATTGTGACGCTTGATGTTACCTTCCGTCACCATACAACCGGCAATCGCGCCAAACTTCGGTGATTTGAACACATCGCGCACCGCAGCCAGACCGATGATCTGCTGTTTGTACTCTGGTGCCAGCATGCCGCTCATCGCCGCTTTAACTTCGTCAATCAGGTTATAGATGACAGAGTAGTAGCGCAGATCCAGGCTTTCTGCGTCAATGACGCGACGCGCAGAGGCATCGGCACGAACGTTGAAGCCAAGGAGGATGGCGTTAGAGGCAGCAGCCAGGGTCGCATCGGTTTCGGTAATCCCGCCCACGCCTGAACCCACAATCTTCACCTTCACTTCGTCGGTGGAGAGTTTCTGCAGGGAGTCGGAGATTGCTTCCACAGAACCCTGAACGTCAGCTTTCAGAACGATGTTCAGTTCAGACACTTCGCCTTCGGTCATGTTAGCAAACATGTTCTCGAGCTTAGATTTCTGCTGGCGAGCCAGTTTAACTTCGCGGAATTTGCCCTGACGATAGAGCGCAACTTCACGTGCTTTCTTCTCGTCACGTACCACGGTCGCTTCATCACCCGCAGCCGGCACGCCGGACAGGCCCAGAATCTCAACCGGGATAGATGGACCCGCTTCCATGACTTCGCGACCCAGTTCGTCACGCATTGCACGAACGCGGCCATATTCGAAACCACAAAGAACGATGTCGCCTTTGTTCAGCGTACCTTCACGTACCAGCACGGTGGCAACCGGACCACGACCTTTGTCGAGGAACGATTCGATCACCACGCCGCTCGCCATACCTTCACGGATAGCGGTGAGTTCCAGCACTTCCGCCTGCAGCAGGATAGCGTTTAACAGGTCATCAATGCCGGTACCCGCTTTCGCAGAGACATTAACGAACATGTTTTCGCCGCCCCACTCTTCCGGAATGATACCGTACTGAGTCAGTTCGTTTTTAACACGATCCGGATCCGCTTCTGGCTTATCGCACTTGTTCACTGCAACCACAACCGGCACTTTAGCGGCTTTGGCGTGCTGAATAGCTTCGACAGTCTGTGGCATCACGCCATCGTCTGCTGCAACCACCAGGATAACGATATCGGTCGCCTGCGCACCACGTGCACGCATCGCGGTAAACGCGGCGTGGCCCGGGGTATCCAGGAAGGTGACCATACCGTTGTCGGTTTCAACGTGGTAAGCACCGATGTGCTGAGTAATACCGCCCGCTTCGCCAGAGGCGATTTTAGTGGAACGAATATAGTCCAGCAGGGACGTTTTACCGTGGTCGACGTGGCCCATGATGGTGACAACCGGAGCACGAGACTCCTGCGCAGCATCAGTATCACGATCGTCCATTACCGCTTCTTCCAGCTCGTTCTCACGACGCAGGGTCACTTTGTGGCCCATCTCTTCGGCAACGAGCTGTGCAGTTTCCTGGTCGATGACCTGGTTGATGGTCGCCATGGCGCCCATTCTCATCATCGCTTTAATGACCAGAGAACCTTTCACCGCCATTTTGTTAGCCAGTTCGGCTACGGTGATAGTTTCGCCAATCACAACATCGCGGTTAACGGCCTGCGCTGGCTTGTTGAAGCCCTGCTGCAGTGCGCTAGGTTTGCGATGCTTGCCGCCTTTACCACCACGAACCTGCGCACGCGCTTCTTCACGGTCAGTTTTGGCTTCAGAGTGTTTGTTGCCTTTTTTCGCCGGACGCGCAGCTTTAGCAGTAGTACGCGCACGCGCACGACCTGCTTCAACCTGACGGTCGTTTTCGTCTTCCGCCTGACGGGCATGGGTCGAAGTGGTGACGTGATAGTCGCCTTTATCCTCTTCTTCCGGTTTTTCCCATTCAGCTGATTTCTCTTCAGCCAGACGGCGGGCTTCTTCTGCTACGAGGCGGGCAGCCTCTTCAAGCTTACGGCGGGCTTCTTCTTCAGCTTTACGCTTCAGTTCGGCAGCTTCAGCTTCGCGACGGGCTTTGTCTGATTGCGCAGCCCTGGTCACTTCGTCGGTAGGTTGATTTGTCACTTTTTCATTTTCCGCTGCTGCACGTTTGGCCTTGTCAGCGGCTTCGCGCCTGGCTTTATCTTCGGCTTCACGTTGCGCTTTCTGTTCAGCTTCGCGACGGGCTTTTTCTTCAGCCTCGCGTTGCGCCTGCTCCTCCGCTTCACGCTGCGCCTCGGCTTCAGCTTCTGCCTGAGCTTGCTCAGCCTCTGCATCACCCTTCACATAGGTACGCTTTTTGCGGACTTCAATTTGCACCGACTTACTTTTACCCCCGGTGCCTGGAATATTCAAGGTGCTGCGCGTTTTACGCTGCAGCGTCAGCTTAGCTGAACCGACCTGACCGTGTTCACGGTTCAGATGAGATAGTAAGGTTTCTTTCTCTTGCTGGGTCACCGCGTCATTTTCAGACTTAGGGATCCCCGCATCAGCAAATTGCTGTACCAGGCGATCGACCGGAGTCTGAATTTCTGCGGCCAGCGATTTTACGGTTACATCTGTCATGCTGTTCCTTCCTGTTATTACGCGTCATCGCCGAACCAGCAGATATTACGTGCGGCCATAATCAGCGCGCCGGCTTGTTCATCAGACATGCCTTCAATATCCGTCAGATCGTCAACACCTTGCTCAGCGAGATCTTCCAGCGTGCAAACGCCTTTCGACGCCAGGCGGAACGCCAGCGCACGATCGAGGCCTTCAAGATTCAGAAGATCCTCAGCGGGCTCCTGATTTCCAAGACTCTCTTCTTTCGCCAGTGCCAGGGTGGTTAACGCATTTTTTGCTCGTTCACGCAGGGCTTCAATGGTCTCTTCGTCGAGGCCGTCGACTTCCAGCAGCTCGTTGATTGGCACGTATGCCAGCTCTTCCAGCGAGGAGAAGCCCTCTTCCACCAGTACGGTGGCGAACTCTTCGTCGATGTCGAGATGTTTAGTGAACATATCGATCGCTGCATGTGCTTCAGCCTGATGCTTAGCCTGCAGATCATCGACGGTCATCACGTTCAGCTCCCAGCCACTCAGCTGTGAAGCGAGACGCACGTTTTGGCCGTTACGGCCGATCGCCTGAGCCAGATTGCCAGCTTCTACGGCGATATCCATGGTGTGGTTATCTTCATCAACCACGATTGACGCCACATCGGCCGGAGCCATGGCGTTAATAACAAACTGCGCCGGGTTATCGTCCCACAGCACGATATCGATACGCTCGCCGCCCAGTTCACTAGAAACTGCCTGAACACGCGCGCCGCGCATGCCCACACAGGCACCCACCGGATCAATACGTTTGTCGTTGGTTTTGACTGCAATTTTAGCGCGCGAACCCGGATCACGAGCAGCGGCTTTAATTTCAATCAGTTCTTCGCCAATTTCTGGCACCTCGATGCGGAACAGTTCAATCAGCATTTCTGGTTTAGAACGCGTCACGAACAGCTGCGCGCCACGCGCTTCCGGACGTACAGAGTAGAGTACGCCACGAATACGGTCGCCTGGACGGAAGTTTTCACGCGGCAGCATATCTTCGCGCAGAATCACCGCTTCGGCATTGCTGCCTAAGTCGAGGGAGATGTTGTCGCGGTTAACTTTCTTCACCACGCCCGTGATAATTTCGCCTTCCTGCTCACGGAACTGATCAACCACCATTGCGCGCTCAGCTTCGCGCACTTTTTGCACGATAACCTGCTTAGCGGTCTGGGTGGTGATACGGTCAAAGGTGACCGATTCAATCTGATCTTCGACATATTCGCCCAGATTGAATGCTTCATCTTCGAAGCGGGCCGCATCCAGCGTGATCTCGCGCGTCGGCTGTGTCACCTCTTCTACGATTTCCCAGCGGCGGAAAGTATCGAAATCGCCACTGCGGCGATCAATGCTGACGCGTACCTCAATTTCCTGCTCGTACTTTTTCTTGGTCGCAGTCGCCAGCGCGCTCTCCAGCGCTTCGAAGATTTTCTCACGCGGCAGGGCTTTTTCGTTAGAAACGGCTTCTACAACAGCTAAGATCTCTTTGTTCATCCTGGTTAGCCTCAATCCGGACTTTTAAAAGTGGGGGACCAGGTTCGCTTTCTGAATATTACTCAGTGCGAACACTTCATCGCTACCCTCAACGTGCACCGTGATCATCTCGCCATCAACTGACTTAATGGTTCCCTGCCATTTACGGCGGTTCTGCACGGCCATACGCAACACCAGACTCACTTCTTCACCCATAAAGCGGGTGTAGTGTTCTGCAGTGAACAGAGGACGATCGAGTCCCGGTGAAGAGACTTCTAGGTTGTAAGGGACCGTAATGGGATCTTCAACATCCATTACCGCACTTACCTGGTGGCTGACATCGGCGCAATCATCGACATTGATGCCATCTTCACTATCAATATAGATGCGCAGGATAGATGTGCGACTACGAACGAATTCAATTCCAACCAGTTCGTAACCCAGCGCTTCTACGGGAGCCGATACCAACTCTGTCAATTTTTGCTCTAATGTGGACAAGCCCACCCCCAAGACATAAAAAAAGGGCCTATAGCCCAGTATTACGATTCGCTAATAACAAAAAACCCCGAATATTCGGGGCTTTTAATCACTGGACCCTGTATGCCGCAATGCGGCCCGGACTCCATCCAAAGAATTTTCTTTCAAAAAATAACCGTGAATGCGTCCGTCGATGCATACAGTATATTTGAAAAAGAACTCAAAGGGAAAATTGGTTGCGGGGGCCGGATTTGAACCGACGACCTTCGGGTTATGAGCCCGACGAGCTACCAGGCTGCTCCACCCCGCGTCCGAAAACGTGGCGAATAATACGCCAGACCTGCATAAAATGCAAGGGATACTGCTATTTGGTACCGAGGACGGGACTTGAACCCGTAAGCCCAATCGGGCACTACCACCTCAAGGTAGCGTGTCTACCAATTCCACCACCACGGCACTGCACTGACCACAACGATTCGTTGTGCTGACGACCTTACTTAGGAATATCGCTGCCCGGCGTTACCGGTTGAGCTGGCTTTTCAGTCTGTTGAGAAGACTGTGCCGGCGCAGAAAGATTTTCCCACTCGCTTCCTTTAGACGCTTTATTGCTGTTCAGATTACCCAGAACCAGGCTGATGATGAAAAACAGCGCTGCTAAGATGCCGGTTGTACGAGTCATGAAATTACCTGAGCCCGAAGAACCAAACACCGTACCGGATGCGCCTGCACCGAATGAGGCTCCCATATCAGCGCCTTTGCCTTGCTGCAGCATGATCATACCCACGAGGGCGATAGCTACAATAAGGAAAACTACTAAAAGAGCTTGGTACATATCATCCTGTTCCTTGCACGGTAATCGTACAGTTAAAGCTTCAACCAGTATTGATGGGGAGTCTCGTCATCACCCATCAGAAGCGGGTGTGAATACTAACCAAAGGCGCATATCTCTGCAAGTGCAATTTTTACTACCCCTACTGTTTGCAGAAAAAAACGCCATCCCGGTGATTTTACAGGCAGTTCAGCACCCTGCAGACCGCCTGTTACGGTTTTAAACGGCCTTGACCTGGTCGGCGATGCGATTCGCCAGTTCGGTGACCTGCGCCTCATTTTCGCCTTCGACCATGACACGAATTAATGGCTCAGTACCTGATTTACGCAGCAGAACGCGTCCGCGACCCGCCAGCGCTTTTTCCACTTCAGCCGTGACAGCTTTTACCGCGTCACTCTGAAGCGGATCATGTTCGCCCGCAAAGCGTACGTTAACCAGAACCTGCGGCAGCATCTTCATGCCACTACAGAGATCGTGCAGGCTCATGTGATTACGCACCATCGCAGTGAGCACTTGCAAACTTGCAACGATACCGTCACCGGTTGTGGTTTTATCCAGCAGGATCACATGACCGGAGTTCTCTGCACCGAGACGCCAGCCCTTCTCCTGCATCTTTTCCAGTACATAACGGTCACCGACTTTGGCACGGGTAAACGGAATGCCAAGCTGTTTCAGCGCTAACTCCAGCCCCATGTTACTCATCAGCGTACCCACCACGCCGCCGCGTAACTGTCCCTGACGCAGGGCTTCACGCGCAATGATGTAGAGGATCTGGTCGCCATCAACTTTGTCACCCAGATGGTCAATCATCATGATGCGATCGCCGTCACCGTCGTAGGCCAGGCCGATATCAGCCTTCTCTGCCAGCACGCGCTGCTGCAGCAGTTTGAGGTCGGTGGCACCGCACTCTTTGTTGATGTTCATGCCGTCTGGCTGGACACCGATAGCAATCACCGTCGCGCCCAGTTCACGCAATACATTCGGCGCAATGTGGTAGGTGGCGCCATTGGCGCAGTCGACCACAATTTTCAGGCCATTCAGATTCAGTTCGCTGGGGAACGTCCCTTTGCAGAACTCAATGTAACGCCCTGCTGCATCGACGATGCGGCTGGCGCGGCCTAACTGCGCTGATTCAACGCAGGTAATCGGCTTTTCCATCTCCAGCTCAATCGCCTCTTCGACGTCATCGGGCAGTTTGGTGCCCTCGGACGAGAAGAATTTAATCCCGTTGTCGTCAAACGGGTTATGTGACGCTGAAATCACAATGCCCGCCTCTGCGCGGAAAGTACGGGTCAGATAGGCGATGGCTGGTGTCGGCATCGGGCCGGTAAAGGCGGCCGTCAGGCCTGCTGCGGCGAGACCGGCTTCCAGCGCGGACTCCAGCATATAGCCAGAGATACGGGTATCTTTGCCGATGATGATCTTCTTTGAACCGTGGCGCGCCAGCACTTTACCTGCGGCCCAGCCCAGCTTCAGGACGAAATCGGGGGTGATGGGTGCTTCACCGACTTTGCCACGAATGCCGTCTGTACCGAAATATTTACGATTACTCATGATACTCCTTTTGCTCTTCGGGTCGCTTCGACCACGCGCATCGCTTCAGCCGTCTCTTTTACATCATGGGCGCGAATAATCTGCGCGCCCTGCATAGCAGCAATCACCGCGCAACTCAGGCTGCCGGTTAAACGCTGTGACGGGCCGACGTTTAACAGCTGGCCAATCATCGATTTACGCGACATCCCCACTAACAGCGGCAGGCCGAAGTGGTGAAAATCGCCAAGATGAGCCAGCAGTTCATAATTGTGGCTGAGATTTTTACCGAAACCGAAGCCCGGGTCGAGTATCAGACGCTCTTTTTTAATGCCCGCTGCTTCGCAGCGCGCTATCTGCTGAGCGAAGTAAGTGTCCACTTCGCTTAAAATATTTTCGTAAACCGGTGCCTGCTGCATGGTGCGCGGTTCGCCCTGCATATGCATTAAACAGACGGGCAGCCCGGTCGAGGCGGCGGCTTCCAGTGCTCCGGGTTCAGAAAGCGAACGCACGTCGTTTATGATGTGAGCACCTACTCGCGCGGCTTCCCGGATGACGTCAGCTTTAGAGGTGTCCACTGAAATCCAGACTTCGAAACGCTGGGCAATGGCATCGATGACCGGAATCACCCGCTCCAGCTCCTCCTCCACACTCACTTCATCCGCGCCAGGACGGGTTGATTCCCCACCCACATCGATGATGGTTGCGCCTGCATTGACCATCTCATTGGTATGCGTCAGCGCATCGACCAGCGCGTTATGCTTTCCACCATCTGAAAAGGAATCCGGCGTGACGTTAAGAATGCCCATCACATGTGGAAAAGATAAATCGAGATGGGAATCACGGGCGAACAACTTCATGGCGGAAACTCCTTGCTGATCAATATCTGGATGTAAAAAACCCCGGACCAGCCGGGGTTTTGTCTGACAATGTTGCGTCTTATTTGTTGTACTGCTCTGACATGGTATTGCCTGGGTTTGGCGTACGCGGTTCATCAACCGGACGTGGCGCCTTTGGCGTACCGTTGCTGTCTGAGTTGCTGCCTGGATCTTCCCAGCCCGCTGGCGGACGCACTTCGCGGCGCGCCATCAGGTCGTCAATCTGCGGTGCATCAATGGTTTCATACTTCATCAGCGCGTCTTTCATCGCGTGAAGGATGTCCATGTTCTCACCCAGAATCTGGCGAGCACGCTGGTAGTTGCTGTCGATCAGGTGCTTAACTTCCTGGTCGATGATGCGGGCCGTTTCATCAGACATATGTTTCGCTTTCGCGACAGAACGTCCGAGGAACACTTCACCCTCTTCTTCTGCATAGAGCAACGGACCCAGTTTTTCAGAGAAGCCCCACTGCGTCACCATGTTACGTGCCAGATTGGTCGCAACTTTAATATCGTTGGACGCACCGGTAGAAACACGTTCTGCACCGTAGATGATCTCTTCTGCCAGACGACCGCCGTAAAGCGTTGAGATCTGGCTTTCCAGTTTCTGACGGCTGGCGCTAATCGCGTCGCCTTCAGGCAGGAAGAAGGTCACACCCAGTGCGCGACCACGCGGGATAATCGTTACTTTATGAACCGGATCATGCTCTGGCACCAGGCGACCAATAATGGCGTGACCTGCTTCGTGGTAGGCAGTTGACTCTTTCTGCGATTCCGTCATCACCATGGAGCGACGTTCCGCACCCATCATGATTTTGTCTTTCGCTTTCTCGAACTCCACCATCGAAACCACACGCTTGTTTGAACGGGCCGCGAACAGCGCTGCTTCGTTAACAAGGTTGGCCAGATCGGCACCCGAGAAGCCTGGCGTACCACGTGCAATGATTGCTGCATCAACATCAGTTGCCAGCGGCACACGACGCATATGCACTTTCAGGATCTGCTCACGACCGCGAACATCTGGCAGGCCAACTACAACCTGACGGTCAAAGCGACCTGGACGCAGCAGCGCAGGGTCCAGTACGTCAGGACGGTTAGTTGCGGCGATAACGATAATACCTTCGTTACCTTCGAAACCATCCATCTCAACCAGCATCTGGTTCAGCGTCTGTTCACGTTCGTCATGTCCACCGCCTAAACCGGCGCCACGCTGACGACCTACTGCGTCGATCTCATCGATAAAGATGATGCACGGAGCCGCTTTTTTGGCCTGTTCGAACATGTCACGCACACGGGATGCACCGACACCGACAAACATTTCCACAAAGTCAGAACCGGAGATGGTAAAGAAAGGCACCTTCGCTTCGCCGGCAATCGCTTTTGCCAGCAAGGTTTTACCGGTACCCGGTGGCCCCACCATCAGAACGCCTTTTGGGATCTTACCGCCCAGCTTCTGGAAACGGCTCGGCTCACGCAGATATTCCACCAGCTCAGCAACTTCATCTTTCGCTTCGTCACAACCTGCTACGTCGGCGAAAGTGGTTTTAATCTGGTCTTCCGTCAACATGCGGGCTTTGCTCTTGCCGAAGGACATCGCGCCCTTACCGCCGCCGCCCTGCATCTGACGCATAAAGAAGATCCACACACCGATCAGCAGCAACATCGGGAACCACGAAATGAAGATTGAAGCCAGCAGGCTTGGTTCTTCCGGCGGTTCGCCAACCACTTTGACGTTTTTGGTCAAGAGGTTATCGAGCAACTTGGGATCGTTGACAGGAATGTAGGTCGTGTATTTATTGCTGTCTTTTTTAACGACGTTAATTTCACGCCCGTTAATACGTGCCTCGCGGACCTGATCCTGGTTCACTTCCGACAGGAAGGTTGAATAATCAACCCGACGGCCATTCGACTCGCTGGGCCCAAAGCTCTGGAATACTGACATCAGCACGACCGCGATGACTAACCAGAGAATCAGGTTTTTCGCCATGTCACTCAAGGGATTAACCTCATATTACAACGGTGTTAACAGATAGCGTAGGGTACTATAGATCCCGCATACATGGAATCGCAGCAAAACTGCGGACTTCTCCAGCAATTTGGTTATAGTTTGCGCCCAGTCGCCACAATATACACTTCACGTGAACGTGAACGTGAAGCGTCCGGCTTACGAATTTTCACTTTCGTAAACAGGGAGCGAATTTCCCGCAGGTATTCATCGAAGCCATCTCCCTGAAACACTTTCACTACAAAACTGCCGCCAGGTGCCAGGATATCCCGACACATCTCCAGCGCCAGCTCGACTAAATACATCGACCGGGGAATATCTACGGCAGGTGTACCACTCATATTCGGCGCCATATCGGACATGACAACCTGAACTTTTTGATCGCCAACGCGTTCAAGCAGCGCATTGACCACCGATTCTTCACGAAAATCGCCCTGAAGGAAATCGACACCGACTATCGGATCCATTGGCAGGATATCACAGGCAATGACTCGCCCTTTGTTCCCAATTTGCTGTACCACATATTGCGACCAGCCTCCGGGTGCAGCACCCAGATCTACCACGGTCATGCCGGGTTTGAAAAGCTTGTCACCCTGTTGTATTTCATCAAGTTTAAACCAGGCGCGCGAACGCAACCCTTTTTTATGCGCCTGGAGCACATATTTATCGCTAAAGTGTTCCTGAAGCCAGCGGCCGGAGCTGGCCGAACGCTTTTTACCCGTCATAATATTTCCAACTAAATCGTCATCGTAGCGATAAACCTGCACGCAATGGGTTGCGTCGATTTGGTGATATACCCGAGATGGCGGTAGAATGAACCGTTTTCAATCCCTGAGTAAGTAAAAAACTACGATGAATCTAAGTACCAAACAAAAACAGCACCTCAAGGGCCTCGCCCATCCGCTCAAGCCAGTGGTTATGCTGGGTGGCAATGGCCTGACTGAAGGCGTGCTGGCCGAAATCGAGCAGGCTCTGTCGCATCACGAACTGATCAAGGTAAAAATTGCCTCGGAAGATCGTGAAACGAAACAGCTGATCGTTGAGGCTATCGTGCGTGAGACCGGTGCCAGCAACGTACAGGTGATCGGCAAAACGCTGGTGCTGTATCGCCCCTCTAAAGAGAGCAAAATTTCTCTGCCACGCTAAGTGGGCAAAGAAAGTGACATGCTCTTACCTCAGATAAAAGGCCGCAATGCGGCCTTTTTCCTTTCTTTACATTGTGCTTTAACGCTTTTCAAAGCGTAGCAACATCTTAAAGGTATTCCACCTTCAGGATTTCATACTCAACGTCGCCGCCCGGGGTTTTCACGATAGCCACGTCATCGGCCTCTTTACCCACCAGGCCACGCGCCATCGGCGAATTGACCGAAATCAGATTTTGCTTAAAGTCCGCTTCGTCATCGCCCACAATGCGATACGTGGCTTCTTCGTCGGTTTCGACGTTCAGCACGGTGACGGTTGCACCGAAAATCACGCGTCCGGTTTTCGGCATCTGAGTGACGTCGATAACCTGCGCATTGGAGAGTTTGGCTTCAATCTCCTGAATACGACCTTCGCAAAAACCCTGCTCTTCACGCGCAGCGTGATATTCCGCGTTCTCTTTTAAATCGCCATGTTCGCGTGCATCAGCGATAGAGGCGATAATGCGCGGGCGCTTCACGGTTTTCAGCTCGTTCAGCTCTTCGCGCAATCTTTCAGCGCCTCTTAACGTCATCGGAATCTGATTCATTTAAGCTCCTCGCCATCTTTCCTGTTTAACGATGTCATCCTGACCGGTGACTGCAGAAAAAAGCGTTCTGCGGCGCATTAGCCCGTTTTTGCAAATAAAAGAATCCTGACCCGGAGATGCTTCCAGGCCAGAAAAGAGTTTTGCAATTTGATACGTATTTTACCCCAGAGTTCCCTGCGGGTCATCGTTTACTTTGCACCGTCCAGCGACGTAGTATTGACGCCCTCACCTGCCAGTTACCGCGAGATTATGCGATTTTCACGACTTGTTACCGGATTAAGCTGCGCATTTATGCTGCAGGCACACGCAGCGCCAGTTGATGAATACATGCAGTACCTGCCAGACGGCGCCAATCTGGCGCTGATGGTACAAAAAGTAGGCGCATCAACACCGATTATTGATTATCACGGAAAACAGATGGCCCTGCCCGCCAGTACCATGAAAGTGGTGACGGCGCTGGCTGCATTGCTGGAACTGGGTGGCGACTTCCGTTTTCAGACCACTTTTGAGACTCGCGGCGCCATTATCGATGGCACCCTGAACGGCGATTTAGTTGCACGTTTCGGAGGTGATCCCACCTTAAGCCGTCAGGATCTGCGTAACATGGTGGCGGCGATAAAGAAGCAGGGCATTAACCATATCAAAGGCAATCTGGTTATCGACACCTCCGTTTTTGCCAGTCACGACATGGCGCCGGGCTGGCCGTGGAATGATATGACTCAGTGCTTCAGCGCCCCGCCGGGTGCGGCAATCGTTGATAAAAACTGCTTCTCGGTGTCGCTCTACAGTGCTAATACGCCGGGTGAGAATGCCTTTGTACGTATCGCCTCCTATTATCCGGCGCATATGTACAGCCAGGTGCGCACCATTGGCCGCAACAGCGGCGAAGGGCAATATTGCGAGCTGGATGTGGTGCCGGGCGAGCTGAACCGCTACACCCTCACGGGCTGTATGCGCCAGCGCGCGGAACCACTGCCGCTGGCATTTGCGGTGCAGGATGGCGCGGCCTGGGCTGGCGAAATCCTCAAGGCGGAACTACGGTCGTCTGAGATTGACTATAGCGGGCATCTGGTGCGACAGACGCAGGTCACCGAACCGGGTACCGTGCTGGCATCGACCCAGTCCGCGCCGCTGCATACGCTGCTGCACACCATGCTAAAGAAGTCAGACAACATGATTGCCGACACGGTGTTCCGCACCATTGGTCATCACTACTTCAATGTGCCCGGCACGTTCCGCGCCGGACAGGATGCCGTTCGCCGCATCCTGAAAGCCAAAGCCAATGTCGACATGGGTAATAGCATTCAGGTGGATGGTTCAGGTCTCTCCCGCCATGACCTGATTTCGCCGCAAACCATGATGCAGGTATTGCAGTTCATTGCGAAGAATGACAACACGCTGGATTATATTTCGATGCTGCCGCTGGCAGGTTACGACGGCACGCTGCAGTATCGCGGCGGGCTGCATGAGGCGGGGCTGGATGGCAAAGTCTCGGCGAAAACCGGTTCACTGCAGGGCGTCTATAACCTGGCGGGCTTTATTACTACTTCCAGTGGCGCGCGGGTGGCATTCGTTCAGTTCCTTTCCGGTTATGCGGTCCCGCCGGAAGATCAGCGTACCCGCCGTATTCCGCTGGTGCGATTTGAGAGCCGTCTCTACCGCGATATCAATCAGAACAACTGATTATTCAGTCATAAAAAAAGCGCAGCGGCCAGATCAACCGCTGCGCTTTTTATTGCCCGTCCATCAGAAGCGGGTATTCACGCTCATATACCAGGTGCGGCCCGACTCGTTAAAGGTATTGGCCCCGGCGCCATAGAGCCACGCTCCGGTGGTGGCATTGCCGGTGGTCTGCGCGTTGCCCTGCCGGAAATGGCGCTTGTCGAACAGGTTGTCGATACCCACGGTGACGCTGGCATATTTATTAACGTCATAGGTGCCGCTCATGCCCACAACCGAATAGGGGCTCACCTGATCGGTGGCGCTACCGGTAACGGCGTTACCTTTATAGTCATATTTCTTCGGTACCTGTTTACCGTACCAGGTCAGGGTCGTTTGCAGGGAGAGGTCCTGCATCGCCTGCCAGCTCAGCGTCGAATTGAGCGTATATTCCGGAATAATCGACAGACGATCGCCGGTCTCTTTATTCTTACTCTGCAACATGTAAGTGAAGTTATTGTTCCACGTTACGCTATCGGAGAACGGGACATTAACCGTGCCTTCCAGCCCCTCGACGACCGCTTTAGGCACATTTTCCCATTTGTAGATGTCGGTTTTGCCGTTAGATGCGGTGCCGGTTGGCGCCGTGCCAGCCTCGATCTTGTTACGGTAGTCGTTGCGGAACCAGGTCAGGCCCGCCTGGTAGCCGTCGCGCTTCCATTCGACCCCAATCTCTTTATTGATGCTGTTTTCCGCTTTCAGATCGTCATTACCCATCAGATAACAGGCACCGGCACTGGCGGCGCAGCCCTGACCATTGCTGTAGAGCAGATAGTTCGGGTTGGTCTGATAGAGGCTCGGGGCTTTATAGGCGCGCGCAATGCCCATTTTCAGGGTGAACTCATCGCCTAATCCCTGTGACAGGTTGAGCGACGGGCTCCAGTTATCGCCGACAATCGAATGGTGATCGAAGCGCAGGCCCGGCGTCAGCATGGTGCTGTCGGTCAGCTCAATATTGTCTTCGGCAAACAGCGAGAAGATTTCCGCCTGTGAATAGGGTGTGCGGCCGGTCGTAGCGATACCGGGAATCGACCCGTAGCTGGCGGCCTGAGTCGTCGATGAAGGATCCTTCATCCGCTGCTGATTCCATTCCGTCCCGAAAGTCGCGGTCTGGTTCACCAGCCATTCAAACGGCACGCTGATCTCACTGTGCAACAACACATCATCCAGCTGGATGGTATTGAAGTTGCTGTTGGCGAAGATGCCTTCGGTGCCGCCCGCCAGCCCCTCATTCAGACGCGCGTTGCGGGTATTCTCATATTGCGCGTAGGTATTGGTGCTGATGCCATTATCCCAGGCACCGGTCCACTTAACAGAAAAGTTCTGCCGATAGAGCCGGTTGGTCTCGTCACCATATTTGCTTTTCACCAGGGCGTTGGTATTGGTGTTCTGCGTGTCCCCGGCATAGAGGTTGCCCTGACGACTGTAACCGGCCCCCACTTCCAGCGTCTGCATCGGCGCAAATGCCCAGCGCAGCAGGCCATGAATATCTTTGTTGATCGAGCCTTCCCGGCCCGCCGGGTACGATCCGGCGTAACTGCCGGTGCGGTCTGCGGCGTGCCCTTCATTAATGTCGTAAGCATCAGCCTGCGTTTTTGCCAGTCCGCCATAGAGCCGGAAACTGACATCCTCGCCCAGTGGCCCTTCAAGGCTGAAGTTGGTACGACGGGTCGCGCCCTCCTCCTTGTGTTCCGGCACGTTGTAATAGGCGCTCCATGAGCCGTGCCACTGATTATCCATCTCTTTTTTAGTGATGATGTTCACCACGCCGCCCGCTGCACCGTTACCGTAACGAGCCGCTGCCGGACCGCGGATTACCTCAATGCGATCAATGATCTCTGGCGGCACCCAGTTAGTGTCGCCGCGCGTATCACGCTCGCCACGCCAGCCAAGCCGAACTGCGTTGCGGCTGGTCACCGGCAATCCATCGATCAGAATCAGGGTATTTTCCGGCCCCATGCCGCGGATATCGATCTGGCGATTGTTTCCGCGCTGGCCGCTGGTGGAGTTACCGGTCAGATTGACGCCAGGCATGGTGCGGATAATTTCGGCGACATCGCGTGCGGGTGGATGTTTTTTTATTTCGTCGGCGGTGATGGTCGACACGCCAGGTGCCTGCAACGTCTGCTCGGCGGCGGTCACCATCATGGTGTCGTCGTGGAGGGTATCGGAGGGGCTGCTGTCGATAACCGGTTCGTGGGTGGCTTCAGCAGCCACGGCACCGGCAGAAATGAGAGAGGCGGTGAAACCCAGTTCAATCATAATGGCTAACGAAAGCCGGGATAACTTTTTCATTTTTCTGTTCCTGGAGTGCCGGCGAGGATGCCACTGCCGGCGTGCCGGTAAAAAAGTAATAACCTT
>PVMI01009807.1:174-15225 GCA_008528875.1 Aulacorthum solani | reverse complement strand
TTTTTTCAGCTCTGAAGCGTTTGCAGTAAATACCCGTCGAAGTTAAACGAAATTTAATTTTACTGGCTCATTATGGTTAATTATTCTTTAATAAAATCAAGAATGATTTCAGTCTATGTCGATGAACAAGGTAATTAAATATTATTAATTAAGGTGTTTAAGTATATTATGGTTACTAGTAAGCTAAATAAACTACCTAACATATCTAACACTATATTATTACTTATTAGATTGATAAAACAAGACCGTTTATAATTTTTTTTTAAGAAGTACTTAAACCATTTATTATCCTAAGTTTATAATTGCGATATAGTAACAACAAAATATGCTTAATTATACCAGAAAAGAATAGATAATTTTATATTAGGTATATTAATAATAATTATATTATAATATAATGGAATAAAAATATTGAATAGGTTAATAAGTATAATGGGTAATAACTAACAACAATCTTTGATTAAAATAAATAATAGGTATACAAAATATTATAAATCATCGCATGAATATCATGTCAATTTTGCTAGATAAAGTAGTGTTAGTTATGCCATAAATTTAATGGATTATATTTTATGATAATTGATATTAAAATAATTTGGTACTTATCTCAGTATTTCTAATAAATGTTTGTCTTGCACGTGAGCAAACTTATAAATCATAATAAACTTAATATGAAAATATGATAGGGTTGTTCTTGAAATACTGTGAAATAATAATTAATAAATATTTTATAATTTAACATATTTAGTTAGTAGGTATACGGCTATATGTCTGAACGTTGACAACGGTTTTTTGAAATTTAGTTAAGTAAGTTAGGTAGATAAATAGATACATCCTTACCTATATGACACAAATATGTTAACAAGAAAGAATTTATAGAGTAAATTGTCATTTGTAGTGCATAAAATAAGAGTTGATGTAATGTTATGCCATATTTTCGAAACTAATCGTTTGAACTCATTAGTTTTTCTCAAATTTCCACAACTATAACAATACAATGTTGATTGAACATTTTTAATATTCTACGGTAAAAAAATGTTTTGTGCGTCAATAATCATTAATTGCACATGTATACACAATTGAGCATATTCAGTAAATGCATAATATTAACAATTTTAAATTTTAAATAGTATTTATTTATTAATAATCACATAGGATCTTAACCTTAACTATGAAATTATAATATCGCACGCTTGTCACGTTCACTATATATTATTTATTATAAAACATGATTTTTCTGACAATCACCGATAGTTACGATTTTGATTCGAAAGCACACTATTAGGTAGTAGTTTGATAAAGAAAAACACACCATCAACTGTTGTCAACTAAGTGACGTCTGCAATATAGATCGAGAGTTTTGACTGGTAGATATCTTATTGAAATGTAAATGTTTGACCCGAAAACTATTTTTCGATTTAAATTTTAAACTTTAAAATCTATCATATTTTTGATTGCATTCACCATCATCTAGATGTATTTGAAATGTGTCGCGTTTGTGTAATGGCAAATATTTATAATATAATGTATTATGAGGTATTAAACGACCAGTGTTTATAGGGGTTCCAAAAATAAATGTGTATTAGTTTGGGGATAAAACGTCTACTTACAGATTGTGGGGTGCATCATTCTATTTAATACATATAAGTACCTATTGTTAATTTTAAAATCATTCGCTTATATCATTCATAATTATGCTATAAATTAATTAATGAGTTGTTCACATTTTCTGTAAAATTGTTTTTAACTTGCATTATTTTAACAATTTACTATGATAACTCTTGTGTAGGTACTATAATATATAGATTATTGGTATGTATTAGGTACAATATTTCCATTTAGTTGTAATACATTAAATTATTAATTTATTTATAATATTTTTCGTGTTTATGTATACAATAATTGAGAAAACTCATTAATATGTATTATTATACCCTTTTCATAAATTTTTTACCTATAGTACAAAGATTCTACAATATTAAACTATTAACTATTAATACAATAATATTTTTATTAAAAACAGTACTTATAAGTTATAAAAAGCTAATGACATTATATTTTTTAAAGGGTTAAAATTTTATCGTATAAAAATTATAATTGATGAATTCCTATTTTTGTTAATAGAATTAGATTTTATTTCGTATTTTATTTTTATAAATCGTTTTAGGTTTCCAATAATAGTATTTGAAAGTTTCAATACACAGGTGTTTTCCTTAGTTGTCACGTCCCATAGGACCATTTTTTACCTGATCAAAGAATTCATCTTCGAGTAACACCTAAACTACCTACTATAGCCGTCGTACATGATGCTATGGCTAGTATATTCAAGCTCTAAGGAGTGATCCGGATAAAAAGTTTTCAACATTTGACCATCCTCCCCTAGTAATATAGAATAAAGCGGTGCTCATGGCATGTCTCAAGAGATTCAGACGATGTAATTTATTTCCTATACTATTGTTAAGAACCAAAATAAAAAGGTAGATAATTAAATAACTTGCTCTCAATAAAAATAATAATATACTTATATACCAGCTACTATATCTCAATAGGTTTAAAATATAATATTAATATTAATAAATCTAATAAGAAAATGCTGTATGCACCCATGTTTAGTAATAATATAATATTATAATTTATAATGTATTAAATGTATAATTTTACATTGCTGTAACGCGTTGCACAGTGTGTACATAATATACGTAGGCACCAATTCTGAAACAAATTATTATATAAAACATATATGTTGGAGTAAAATATAAAAATAATATAATTTACTATTCAGTGACAAACAGAATGGTTTTCTTTATTTTTGTCATTCTTAAAATATTTTATATTATTTCTAAAAGGCATTGTTTTCAACAAGAATAAATAAAATTTAGGAATTATTTGAATATTTAATTTTTTTTTCGTGTAAAACTAAACAAAGACTTTCATTAATTTATTACAAAGAGTGTCATATTGTATTGTTTAAAACTAGATGTGCACAAAAATTAATTCAAGCCTGATTTAAATACAAAATTAAAACACAGTTATAATAATACAATCTGAATATCTGATATTTAAAAGAAAAATTTGAAACTAAACATGTCATACCATACAATGTGCATATCCATAATCTTCAATCTACGTGAAAAGTACAATGTAAATTGACGACTATGAGTTAGTACATTTCTAGTAGAGAAGTTATTCCACTTATTCGTATTCCATGTAATACTAGCTGTGACAAAGATTTGTTTTTTTATAAATATATTTGTAAGCAAATGTATAATCCATATTTCTACTATGAATCAATGCAACAACCTTATATAATATAAATAAACAAACAAAAATACTTTCATTTTTCGTGAGCCAAAAACAATAGTTATGTGTGGCCACCCTATGGCAACCAATATATGGGTTGAAAAGATAAACTATAATCTCCCTCCAAGTCTCGAGGAATCTATATTGATATAACTTTTATTAAAAATTACCCAGTAGCTTTTAAGTCAATTTTAATTACAGACCAACAAATTATACCAACATCAACTTTTATAGATGTAGGTACCTTTATGGATAATATAATGTATAGTTATTAGTTTCATGTAAAATGACATATTGATTTCAAACGAATGAAAATTATTTTATGAGCGACTTAGCTGCACTGGCGTGTGTATAACATAGTTTCAGATAAAGTGTCCTTTGCTGTGGGGAGGGGGGGAGGTTGTAGGACATGGCGCGAATTTGATTGCGCGTGGAGCGGCGGCCAGCCCGGCGGGCAACAGGTGTCGGCGGCGCACGAGGTTTCGTTAAATTCGTGTACCGGTCTTGTACTAAACTGTACCGTCCGAATAAAACAAAACATAACTGCGGCGGTCATGAAACCGTGTCGTACCGTCGTACTCCACGCCGGATCTGTTCTACGATCGTACGATTGCAAAACTGTCGTTACCGTGGTTCGTTACTATTCCAAAAAAATTTGTCGTATGCACCGTTACAATGACGGGGAAAAAAGGACAAAAAAATCTGCTGTCGGTAACAAAATCCGCTGCGAGTCCGTCGCGAGCGCGTCACTCTCGCGCGTCGCAAATTACGGCGGCGGCGGTGACTTTATTGACTTCGCGTTCGGCCGGTCGGCGGCGCGGCGCGGAAACGTCGTCGTAACTCGTAAGTCTCCACCGGCGGTGGCGGGCAGGACAGGCGCAATGCGCGCGCGGACGATATACGAGCACCGCGCGCACCACGTACGTGTGTGCGCGCGGGCCCGTGTGTGAGCGCGTGTTTGTGGACGGGAGGTGTGCCGCGGCGTGCGTGTGTCGTCGTCGTCGCCGCCGCCGCCGTAGTAGTCGTCGTCGTCGTCATCGTCGTTGCTTCTCCGTCCGACGCACGGCCGGCCCGTATGTCGCTTACTCCGTCGGCGCCGGCGTCCGTCCGTCCCCACCCGCCCGTTCACGCCGCGGCCGTTCATACCGCGCGCTACCATCGCCACCACCGCCGCCGCCGCGCGGTCATATTCTTTATGCGACTGCCTGCCGGTGGCGGTGGTGGACGGCGGCGGGGCGGCGGGGTCCCGTAGCGGGCGGGCGGTAGCACAGGGGGCCGGGCTCTCTATCAGTTCCGAGACCGTAAACCATTCTCCCGCCCAACACTTCGATTCACGTCCCATTATTGTAAGGACAAACTTTTTGGAGCCCATAACACACACAGCACACTTTATAGCTTTTATATCGTCGTGTTCCATTTCCACGCCGCTTCTGTATACATTGTATTTTTATTTCGTTTGTTTTGATTCTCCGTAATATTATTATTATATTATTATTACGTTGTCGTCATTATTATTTGTTTATTTTTTTTTTATTCGCACGCCGCGGCACACAATATTTTAATATAATATTTTCCGTTCATTGCATCGTAAAATATTATAATATTTGACTTTTTCGCCGTTTTCGCCGACCCGCCAAAAATATTTACGACGGACGTATATATTTATAAACACGCCGATCCAAACGCGCGGAAAATCGTATTTTTAATCGTGTCGAAAAAATGCATGCTAAACACCGGTCGTTTTATATTTTAACCGCCACAGTTTTTCGTTGTACGGTATTCGATTTTTGTTGAAACGATTTTTTTTTCTATCATCACTATCGTAATAGTTATTTAAACCTCCGCGGTTTTTGTTTTGTTTGTTTTGTTTTTATTATTATTATTTTTTTTTTTTGACCAAAAACACACATTATTCTAAACACAGTTTATTGACGTCTATTCGCCTTTCAAGAGATCTCACAGGACCAAAGCACATACTCGGTGAGTGATTATATATACCATTTTCTATCATAATACATAAATATATAATATATATATAGGTACCTATATAGGTTAGTATATTCGTGTACCTGCACATGCTCTCTTAAGTCTTATTATTCGAATTATAAGTAGCAATCGTAACGTTTTTTATGTCTATAGTTCGGTGTAGGAAGGTAAATTTGTTTAGTACGAAAATGTATGAAATATCTTTATTTTATACCTTCCCACTATTACATGGGGTTACACATAGGTATGTTGAGATGACCATAGATCACAAATTATTTATAATATTTCAATGTATATTCATACCTACCTATCTTCACCTAACCTATATAACATATCTGTACAGTACGAGTATACCTATCATAATACATCCCCATTTTAATATCTAAATCATATTTTACTTAAATCCTTATAAATTAGTATTTGTCCATCATGTTTTTAAATATATAAAATAACTGTCAATATTTATGAAGTGTATACAATAAATAAATACATAAAAGGTAGTAATATTACAGTATTCCGGAAATATTTAGGAATATTACAGTATTTTACTTAATAGATACCTATTATTACAATACTAATTTCTTGCGTTATTATAGAATAAATACAATTTAATATTTTTTGATAAAGTCATCTAGGAAATAATTATATTGTAGGTATAGTGCGAGTATATAAAACTGTCTTATAAACATAATGACAAGACACATTAAATTATTCAGCTATATAATAATTCATTATTTAATTTTAAAGTATATGTAATACCTAACCTTTCTTGAAAATACATATGTACCTAACTACCTATATAGGACAAAAAACAATTAACTTTATTAAATTATAAAACTTTATCTCTTAGTTTATCCAATAATTTTTTAGTTTAATATATATTAGGTATACCTACCTAATATTATACCTATATATATATATATATTAGGCATATACATCATCAAATCATTATACGTTGTATAGGTATAAGACATTACGTTTAAGATGTATTTAGTACTTTTATATTTACTTAGGTATATCTAATTGTTTTTAATTTTTAAATGAATATAGGAAACTTACAGGTTGTTTGATCTTGGGCTTAATAACAGAATACAAAATAGGTACCTGTATAAAATTGAATTGTTTGTTTAGCACAATCATTTTAAAACCGTTTCAGTATTTCGAATTATATATTTATATATACCTAGATAAATAGACAGGTCAGTTTTAATTAAATATCAGTAGGTATATTATATTATTATCAAATGTTTTAAATGTAGATACCTACCTAAATATTATTAAATATTACAATAAACACAATGCATTTTGTACATGAGTAATAAGTACCTATGTATAATAAAATATAAGTCTGTATACTTTATAATAACATGTGTATAAACAGGAATTCCACTGCATATACCTAGTATTATATCAACATTCAATACGCACTAAACCTACATTTCACTAACTAAAAGAGAGTATATTGTAAAAGAGCAGAAGTTATAAAATATGTATAATATTATATTTTACAGAACTGTTTGATTAAAAAATAATAATATATAACATTTCACTGGATACTTTGTGGTGAGGGTGCGCGGGGGTAAGAGGGGGGGAGTCGAAAGATAATAATAATAATATAGGTACCTATACGGTATTATATTATATAGGTATATCTATAGTAATAATATGTAAGCAGTGAGCGTGTAAGTATATATATAAAAAAAACCATGTCTTCGCGACACAGCTCTGTGCGGCGGTATCTGATGTTATTTTACACGAGAGATCATTATATTAACGATTTCAATCACGCGCACAGGTTAATTACCGTACGGATCATAAACAACGGCGGTGGCGACGACGGCGGCAGCCCGAGAGCACACACTTATAAACCGACCTCACTGTGAAGGTATATTATACACGGCAGCAGCAGTAGCCGCTCGCCGAATATTTACGACCGTTTTTTTATTTTTTTAATGGCTCAATTTAACAACAATCGTGTATATTATATTATATACGTACCTAATATATTTATGGGATACATATAATGTCAGCCGTTATATTATAATAATAATATGATGATTAATCGGACTGCAGAGCAGGACGTCGTCGGGGCCCGGCCGATAGATAGGTAGCACATAGCAATAAAGATTAAAATTAATATATAATTTATATCGTATCATTATGACGTATCGCGAGCGATTCGCGCGGTGATTGCTGCTGCGGCTGTTGCAGTGCAGTACATACGGAGATCGTAAAATATAATAATATCTTAAAGATCGAGGTATCCACCTGGGCCCGGAAACGCGGAAAGCTGCGCGCCGAGGCGGTATATATATCTTGTGGTAAAGAGTTTTTCGAAAAAAAACCGCATCATAAACATGCCTAATTTATGTACAAGGGGGAGTGTATGTGATTTTATCACACACACTCTCGCGCGTGTACACACACATCCTCACATTAAATACACACGCATGCAAACCGGCGGCGGTGGCGGCGACGGCGGCACGCTCCTCGGCACTTTAGGTCGTTGTGCACAGACTGTTTTACGACCTGGTTTCGACCATATTTTTGCCTCGGCCACGGCGCTCCGACCAATTACCGTCAATAAAAACCCGTGTTTACACGTCGTTAACTTAATAATTTTTTCTTTTTCTCTCTCTCTCCTTCTACATCATTCGTTTCTCTTCACTTTTGTATATACTACTACTACATAAGATACGCGGTAGGATGTAAATCCGTTTAGAAAAAAAAACGTCGTTTTATTATTCAAACGATCAAATTGAATACTCTTTATGTACTATATATACATAAACGGTGTATACACATATAGCAGCTACACACGTATAGCAAACGACACACTTGTAGAAAATCTATTGCGTTTGCTGACAGCGTATAGGTAGGTATACGATAATGCGTGTTTAATGATAATTTTTGTCAGAAAAGTCCTACTAAATATTTATCAACTTGTCTGATTGTTTATGTGTAGGTCGTAGGTGCTACGAGTAAAAAATAAAGTGTATAAACAGTAGGTAGGTTTATATACATTGCAATTTATTTTTAGGATCGTATTATTATTTAGGTATATTGTATTCTATATTATATTTTAATGTTGTATATTATAAAATAAGAATCGAATTAAAACAATTTATACTATTAATTGTAAAACTAATGAAATAAATTCAAACCTTAATTTTTAATAGATTTTTTCAATAACATAGCAAACATAGATCTCAACAATTTTGTTTTAATCAAAAAATTCTATCAGTAGATTATACTTATAACTTTTAAGTATAAAAGATAAAATGCTTACAAATTTGAATATTTTTTAAATATAATACTAGGTATAATAGTATAAAAATTGTTATTCAATTATTTAAATATTATTAATTTTGAAATGTATTTAAGATTATTTTGCGCTTGACTATTTAATTCAATAACATTAAAAGTAAAAAAATATATTTAATTTTAATCAACAAACGTTGATATTACTAAAATAGGTACTTACCTAGTTATACAGTTTGAGTAATATTAAATAAATAATATTAATGTTTATTTAATAGGTATATGTATAAAAAATGTTACTATTTATTTCCCAGATAAATTAGGTAATTGTTTACCATTTTATAAACATTTCAAATGATTTTAACGTATATCCATGACAAAAATGGAGTTCAATAATGTCACGCAATTCAATTTTATACGGTACCTATATATTGATAAGTAATTACTTGTACATATATTATTATAGTTATTTATTGTTGTTTTTATTTAATAATATTGTACCTATATATGGTAGGTGTATTATATATTATTATACAGCTGAAGGAAATATATTATTATGTTCGTGCATGATCTGCTGTAGGCATATTATATATACTATATAGGTACTTATAATGTTTTATACTTTGGATGCAAATAATATTATTTATGTACATACACAAACATTTAAGGGGGTTGCCCAACCGGTGATGCGCCTTGTGATGTAGGACCTGGCGGCGGCGACACTGAGGTGGAGGGGACTGTACCGGTTGACATTCGTGTTGGGCGAGGAACGTGACCGAGAGTGTATAATAATACTTGCTTCGACAATGGAATACGAAAAAAAAAGTATCAACACGCTATCTGACGTTGTGGTTAGCAGTGGAACGTATAGCAATATTTATGTGAATTTAATCGAAATTCTCAGTAAATGTACGGCCAAAAAAAATAATGTGTGTCTATATAACTTAGTATTATATAGTATTGTACTATATACATAGTATGGTAGTCTGAACGCGGGATACTATATTTTGCACTTTTATCACTGAGCACATACAATTATTGTAAACATAATATATCTGAAGCACATTTCATATATATGCAGATCACTTTAGTTTCTATATCTTATTTTTGACTTTTTCCATTATATAGATCATTAATTACACATATTTGGGAGACAGAATTAAATTAACTCGTATTACTGCAAGTATCTGATGTATAAACAAATAACTATTGACATACTACCTATTTTTTACTTCTCAAAATCGTTTTTGGTTGACATTGAAGTTGTATTTATACCGGTATAACACTGGTTTGACATAACGTGTCGATCGAAAAACATCCCCATCGACAAAAAGTTGGTACCTAAACATAAAAGGAAAGCATTAGTTGATCGGCTGATGACGAACCAGTGTATACCGCCTTTACGTAACCAACTAAATTAAGTTTTAGGTGTAATTTCGTTGAAACTTTATTACAATAACCATAGAACCCCACAATAGATATACCTAAACATTAACCGTGACAACCCCTCCACTGGGAGATAGGGGTTCAACCAATAATTTTGAATATAATACATTGTGAATATGATATTATTATATTGTTGCATTAAGCCGCAGACGTATTACGGAAAGGTTTGCCAAAATCTTAGACACGATTTTTATACCCGGAGCTTAACACAAAACTACTTTAAAGCCAAAACTTTGTGAACTTTTCATCGCCGTTAGAAATTCAAGTCCAGTGCCGGCAGCCACTGTCAAGCTCCGTGCCAATAAATCCCGCGTGGAAATTTCCGGTGATTACTCAACTTGAACCACATATTATGAAAAATATTGTTTAAACGTTATACGTATATGCATATACCCATATAGGTACCTACTATAATATTATAACAACATACCTACTTGACCAAAGTTTCGTTCATAAAATATATATTTTATTTTTAAAATCAGATCATATTTGATTGAAAAAATATTATTATCATTATTATTATTTTAATAACCGCCTTTCTCGTATTACAAGCAGTATAATAACTATAAACATAATATTACTATGAAATCAATAAACAAAATTAAAAAAATTAATTACTAATTATTATCGTATCGTACGTCATGATAGTAAAATTAGAATAATTTTGTTTAAGAAAAAATAAAAAAAACGTAATTACCTATTTGCACTTATTTTACAACAGTCTGTATGAGTATATAAAATTAAGTGTTTCCACTTTTTAGTTGTGTGATAAAGTATTTCTAATAATTATAATTTAAATAATGGAATAACCCTTTACAAATGCAGCATAATTATTATAATTTAAAAATCTGGCTCCTCGTGGTAAATCGTATTCTGCAGTTAACAAATGATATTGGTCATTTAGCCGTTTACCAACGTGGCAGTGCACGACGAGGACCAACAAATACCATTTAATTAACAACTGCAGTGTTGTAGCTATATATACTTTCAAATATAACTCTCCCCTGAAATTGACCTATGGCACTCATTGTGTGCGCATATTCTAAATGATTATCTCGATTACCTTCGAACTTCACTGCAGTCTGAGTATGAAAATATGGATTATCTACCTGTTGGAATTTGTGCAATTTAGAAATGTATAGGAAACGCGTGCAAACTAATAGTTATCGCGTCAAACGCGCATTTATTGTTTTATGGTAAAATAAAATATAATTAGGAAGCAGTTTTTTGTTAAGTCCTTAAACGTTTTATAATTCTATAAGATTCTATATAATAGACATTATTGATGTATACAGGTATATTTTATGCGCATAGATTTTTCTAGAGTTTCGTTTCATATAGTCTGACAAAGAGTCGTTTTAATATTATTTTCCTTCGCACTTTACTTTGATGTCCTTAACGTGTCCGCAGATAACCGGTACGATGATGGTCCACTCCCCCGATATGGGTTGATAACTCTATTTACACAACACGCCGATCGGCCTTGTCGATCAATTAATAATGACACGCGGCGTCTATATACGCGCCAGGATCAATCGGTGAAATTGATATAATAACTAACTGTGGGAAAAATATATTGCGATTTGCAGTGATAGTTGTGTGTAGTATATATAGGTAGGTACTAGGCATCATAATATAGCCGGTATTTTTCTATTACACAGACAACTTTTAATATACCGATTAATCATAATATTGTACATAGGTACTCTAAATAATTCATACATAATACACTTTATAGTGTAAATATAATTATATAATTATTATATTATTAGTGCTTTAGAATAATATTAAACTTCTTGTAGGTATTCTATCATTTTTTTTGTATTATAATATTATATATTTTGTTATAATATTTTTAAACAGTTACCTATATGTTATAAACGCTTGTAGTCTATTTTCGATTACATATGTTCAATGGCAGCTGTACTTACTGTGTAGGGTTAACCGTTGGGTTTCGGGTTTATACGACTATATTTTTAAAAGTGGACATTTTCGGTCACGTGGGCCTCTAAAAGGGACATTATCGATTTCGCATTAGGACAAGTGTAACATAAATGAAAAAAAATCTCATAACAGAGTGTACAGCACGTATCCGGGGTGTACATTACGTCCCGGGGTGTGTGAGTTGGCACGGGAAGGGGTTTAAAGGGGGATTGTTTTTGGGCGGAAAGCAATAAGCTCTCTAAGTCGGGTCTAAATGGGATTTTAATCGCCCGCTGCATAGCAGATACGACAAATGGCACAAACACAAAACGTTTTTTATTGGACATTTTTCTTTTTTGCGTGTAAAAACCGACTGTAATGCGAATTTAATGCGTCAATATTAACGAATCTCTGACATCCGCGATGACGACTCGTATCTGAACTTCATTGTTCATTAAACACTGAAACATCAGGTTTTCATTTTCCATTGTCTTTGCACATATTTATTTACTTTGTTTATGGACGAATATCAAATGTGTCGTATGGATTATGCCCATTTGGAAAGTTAATGCGTTCAATCGTTAGCTTTTTTTTGGTTTTTCCTTCGCAATCATTTTGGACTTATTTGGCGCAGCCATTTATTTTCTCGTTTTTCTTCTCGTCTCGTATTTCAATTTCAAATCGCTTCTTGATCACAATAACACTATATTAATATATAGGTACTATCAAAAACATCAGTTTCCACTTGAATGTCAAAATATTTTAAATGTGCCTAATAGGTAGGTACCAAGATGCATTATAACTTATGTAAGTATCATAAATACATAATAATTTATTATAAGGTTATTAAAGATTAACGTTAATCGAACACTATATTGTTTCTATTATAATATATAATGTTGAGAGTAATTTTAAAAATAAATATATTTCTAGTATACCTACCTACAATGTAGATAAAAAATAAACGGAAATCTAAACTCAAAATAATATTTTAACATTTTATTACTGAGGTAGGTATTCTTGGAATATTTATAAAGACCTATAATATACAAATTAACAATGTATCAAAACCTCTTAAAACCATAGTATTTTAGTAAATTGCAACAAAAATGTTTAGTAGAACCTATAGGTAGTTAATATAATAAATTGATTTAAGGCGTATCGTAATATTATATTGTATATTATATTATATAATATCTGTAAATTGTAAGTTTATATTAAGTGGACTTATAAATTTTAATCTGAATAAATATTAAGTAGATACATAGCTTAAACATTTCTATAATTTGACAAACTAATTAATGCATGATTCATTTCTAAGTTGCATTGGAATTTAATTGAAACATGAAAACTATTACTTCTTCTTAAGTCTCCATGATTTCATTTTATAAATCCTATAATAACATGTCGACAATAGTCACCTATTTAAAAGAAACACACTTTTCCTCGATGTAACCCCAAAACATTTTTTCAAATATATTAATATAATATAATATTTATGAATTTTTTCAAGACTGATATAATATGTATAACATTTAATGTCTAAACAAATGATTTTTTATAGCTATTTACAAAACGTTCCCCGGACATTTATAAAATACAATATTTTCTTTTACTTTAGACCTTGTCCTGCCTTACTATGGTTTTTGGCGGATAATAAAAATCATTGTCTTGTTAGTATTGCAACGAAAAGCAGTAATAGTCGTTGTCTGTGATGCAACATCCGTCAGGACTGGTCGCAGAACTGAAAATTGATTGTCCTGTCCATCAAACAAGTCCAGCGGGGCAATTTCTGTATACTCTGTCAATTTCCCGTCATAACATTAATATACTCTTTGTTAAAGAGCATACATTTATTTTACCCACCAGCCAATAATGTAGTCTGATAATATCATAGAGTATTGAGTATTCGAGTATCATGTATTCGCAGCGTAAACGTAAAAAAAAATAAGTTTAAGATACTTGACGATCGATGACTAGTATAGTAGGTAGTAAAGGTTAGTCGAACCGATCGAAATTTAATTTTAAGTTTAGGGTCTAACTTTGTACCTACTAACCTTTTGTAATCAACTGCAGTATGACGAGCTCATCTTCTTTATTTATTTATCACGGCACGAAGCCAATTCATATTATAAAAGCAGAATACACAGTGTATTTTAATATGATTCAAAATTAATGATAATATATCTAGTAATAATAATCATAACGTCATAGCAATAACAATAAAGTATAAAATAGTTTATGTGAACATATTTTAAAATAACATTTAAGTATTTAACATAAATCAGTATGATATTTATTAGCAGCTTGCAGTTACATTATAAATAAAGGCTTATTCAAAAATTCAAATTGGGTGGAAAAATAAGCAAAATTTGTAATAAACAAAGTGATTTTGGGTGAAACGACTTGGCCATTTATTAGGCTATTAAAATGGAATGAGAAAGAGTTCTACGGTCGACAAGTATAATAGAACCTGTAATAAAGCTTAACTACGGTTTAATCGCGAGGTGGGCAAATTAAATCTAGTCTCAATAAGACTGAGCATTTTAAAGAGAATCTCTAAATAGTAAATACTCTCAATCTACGATTGGTCGATTAACTTACCTATATAGAAGTCCTATGTACATATTATTTTTAAATCGCTTAACAAAAAGCGTGTTTAACAATACTCAAAATTTAAAGTTAATGGCAGTTCGTTGTAAAAATTCATCAAGTTTCGGGTCATGACAATATATAAACTCAATTTTATGGAGGGAGTTGAGAGAGGGTAAACTGAACACCAAATCACTGACGTAATCGACAATGTGGCTAAATACTTTATCACTTATACGGTGTTCAAAAATTGTATTATCTTATCATTATATCGGCTATAATGATTTAATAAATTTATTAATATGTCATAACCTAACATTTCTTGATATTGGGGAACATCCACATCTTGAGACCAAAAAAATAGTAATTTAAATTTATCCTATGAGCTTTTAGAACCATGTAGGTATGTTAGACATTTTATGAAATAATTTAATATCACCGGAGTGTCAACTTAGGAAACTGCATATTGGACGGTGCCATTATATTATTAATATAATTGGCCAATTATTTTACCCATACATATTTTTACATATCCTATGCAGA
>PVMI01009787.1:0-18483 GCA_008528875.1 Aulacorthum solani | reverse complement strand
TATCATTGATTTCCCTGATAAAATTGATGATCGAACGTCGTATAGGCTATTGGAATATACATAGATACAACCACGTAATTATATATAGAGAAAGAAATCGACGTGCATGCATCAATAAATATTTTCGTCCTGTATAACTTTTGGGCAGTCGGCTGCTGTAGTACGGAAACGTTGAGACCACTTTTTGAATTTAGTGTTGAATATTTTAAGCACATTTCAAAGTCAAAAATAGGATACCACCGACCGTGGCCATTTTCTATACATATGTAATATGTATATTGTATATGGAGTATATACATGTGCGAATACCGCAATCGTCGCACTGCAGGACTGTGCCGGCGACCGTTTTATTGGCCTTTGCTGGATTTTTATGTCCTACTGTAACGGTTCGGGTCCCTCGGATTTTCACGGCGTTCCCGTCGAACACGCTCGCGTTTTATTGCGCACCATCAAATCTCAATCAAGAGTCAATTTGCCGGATCGGCTGTTTGAGACATTTAGGCCACGGTAGGTACCTTAAGCGTTGATTTACAACCGGACGGCGGAAAAATTACCTAAGCTTCAAGTACCCGCTGCAACGTTCGCCAAGCCGGTCATATATACGTGCGACAACGAAAAGCAATAAAACGAAAATAATATATTTTGTAATCGCCATTTCGTTCCAACTATACCTACAATTTTCGTGAACGATAATACGAAAAATAGCATACATTACAATGACGCGATGGTTATTTTATTCTAATAACAGTTTTAGTATAGCTGATTTTATAAGACGAATAAACGTTAAATTATTAAACTGGTCGCTCGAAATATGTATAATGATGCTGCAACGGTGTATCATTTATAATAATGTACACTGAGAATGTATGCATAGTAGCTATAAATGTCCCGCGATAGCGAGTGAGCGATTAGAGTGTAGTACCGCGTTCCCCATTATGTATACACGCAATATATATTTTAAAAGCGTTCGTTTCGGGTGAAAATGTAAAAATTCGTCGCACTCGACATTCCTAAATATATTACATATGCGTGGAATACGGCGTGTACACATAATATACATATATTTATGTGTGTGTAGACACACGCGAAATGTAACTGTAGCGCGAGGTGGAGAAAACCAAACGCGAAGAAAAGCGCACGCACCACCGAAACAACATGGCGCCGTCCACCCCTCTGCACGCCCGCCAGCGTGCGCATAAAAGCCGCGGCAGTCGCTCTCTCGCCGCTCCCTCCGACTTCTCTCTCTCGCTCACTCTCTCTCGCCATCCGCTCCAGCGGAATTTCACGTCGGGGGTCGTCCCAACACTCTGATGAATGTTTGTAATTATAACAGTCAGACCCGTTCTAATTTCGCCGAATACACACTCTCGCGTATATATACTCTGTGCACCCCCTTGCCAGCGTGCCATACACTATAGTGCCGCCCACCCTATCCAAAGCACCACAACCCACCCGGCAGCAGTCTTACCGCCGCCGGTGTTTATATGTATACGTATACGCGGCGCGGCGTACATTACACGGGGACCCGTTCCCGGGGTTACTGGATATAATCCCGAAAGTTCCGGAATCCAAACTTCGGAAACTACATCATCCTTGAGTTGCCGTGACGAAACTCCGAGCCGAGGGATTAAAATTATTTCCCCGGACATTCGCGGAAACAATGTAAAATGCATTCCGGCGCCGACCGACAGTATAATTGATAGTAAATAATTTATAATATTGTATTATCTTATTACATACTTATAATGTTGCGTTAACGGCATATCAATAATGAATGTAAAAAACGATAACTGCCGAGTTATTATATTGGCTTTCGTGAAAACGATATTGTTTTGATAGAGTTAATTCATTATTCGTATTTTTATGCCAACCAATCATAATGTTAATAATATATACACATATGTATATCAAATTAGACGATACGTGGTATTATTTTCATAAGAATTATGCCGTTGGGTTAATGGTTTTCAATACGACAACACGTCCTCACTGCAGTGAAAGCCCATCAAAATAAAGAGAGTTGCAATCATTATATCCACTCGTACCAGCCGGCGGTATATATAGGTACACATTTTCATTATAACAACACATGCATTTTACAGTGATTATTAAACCTCTCTCTGTATGTGGAATATAATATTATAATGTAAGGCACAAGTGCAGGGTAAAAACGTCCGAGTTTCTTTTGTTGTCGTGTCGAATATATAATATACGTGGAAGGTATGCGTCCGAAATGACTAAACTCTATATACGTTAATATACATTTTGATACTCGTAGACATACCTAAAGATACTATACACGGTACGGACAAGGGAATTGGAATAGAAGAGCAGTTGTTCTTTTTTTTCTTAAGTGAATGATGATTCAGCGTTTTATTAATACATACTCAGATTAGAGGGTCTTTCGTAATTACAGGTTGATGGTGGATTGGCGTTTTAAAACCATTAAGGACACACTCACACACATAAACATAAACGCGCACGCGAGAACACCGGGCTTATCTGTGTACAACATAATATAATATAATATAATATACACACGCGTATGCACGTAAAATAGACAATGATGAGACGTCGTCGAAATCAAGTTATAAAAACAAAACACAAATTGTATCGTAATGGTTTTTGAAGTACGCCACATTAATACAATATATTAACGGCGATCTGAAAGATAATGTCGACTTACCAATTGTTGACTTGAAGTATAGTCAGACCGGTGTCTTGAGCAAGTTGTTTTTTCTGATCTTCCGATGGGTAAGGATGCTGGAAAAAAAAATATTAAGTTATTCGATAACGGTTTATATAATGAAATCCTTTTTATAGAAACATCCGACATATACCCATACATAGTACACATTTCTATTCTGTACCTACGTCTACATTGTATCCGTGTACAGTTAGCATAAACTGTTAAAAAGTCGGTTTGTGTTTGCGTGAGATTTCTTTAAAAACGATATAGTTAATACTAAACTTATAGAGTTCTATAGTAATTTTTAATGATACGTCGTCAAACCTTTTTTACAATATAATATATAGTATAATAGTATTATAGCTGTGTTTAAATAAGCTCAGACACGATGACGTTTCGAACCAAATTATATATATATAAAAAAAAAACTCTTTGCAATTGGATCCGGAGGCGTTCTAAGCCGCCCACTTTTGACAAGTGACTTCGAGGTAGAGGATATGTTATTTGTTGTATAATGATGCGTTGTCGAGGTCGCGTGCTCTATACGACATCTCCATTATTCTTGAAAACATCACGTACAATAATAGGAAGGGAAAAATCAGTAATATCAACGCCTCTTTGTAAAATGTATAGCGTTGCCATTTCCGTTGCACCGGCATATCGATGTTTGCGAGAATTATTCTCAACTTTGTAGGCGTATCCCTTGGTATACAGCACCATTAACGCCCAAACGGCACGTGACATCCGATATATCAAACGTAACGCGTGTACAGTTATGAGCAAATTATTTTTAGAACAAAAATGTTTAACGAGAACATAGTCAGTCGATTCCTTCGCCGAAACAATTATTAATATTTTATTATTATGGCTACACTACGACTGTCGACTGGTGGGTGATGTTGGTACAAACGCATTTTTATTCAGAAATTGATATCGAATAACTAACCGAAACTTATACGATGTTATTATATTTTATGTACCGTAAGGGCGTACTTTCATATATATAAGGTAGGTATCCCGCAATAAAATCACGATATGATATTATGCCGGGAAGGAATTTTCTATCATTTTCATGACGTGATGTATACCCCCTTTTTGTCGGTAGACGAGACCAATAACGATCGAGGAAGAGGTTTTTTATCCCCGTAGCTCGTTGGAAAAGCAATAAAAGCATTAAAGCATTGCCTATACAGACCGATGGGAATATTGGTTCCCCTCTTTTCACATATTTCCCTATTGGTAAGAAAATACATATACAAATATATATACATGCGTATAAAAATAGATGGAAGAATGTGCACGAATATTTTACAGCGCGACAGCTCTATATACATAATAGTGTAACTCAAAATCCCGAATCTGTGATTCAAATATCCGATCAGTAATAACATACTAGGTACCCACACTTCCAACACAACTTACTAGCAATAATAATATTATATAAATTTAGAGTTATTCGAAAAGTGTAGTTATTTTGAGCTGTTAGTATTAGTAGCTGTTATTAAATTTAGTTTAGTTAATAATAATGTATTACTAAAAATACGATTTTATAAGTTTCAAATTATACCATCGTAATTTAGACAGTTATTTTAATGCAATATTATGGGATAATATTTTGATTTTGAAATTTAAACATTAGATTTATGCAATTCAACTATCACCATAGTTCAACTATAATTAAGTATGTTAGATATTAATTAGAGTTTGATATGTAGTTAAAATACAATTTTACGTGCAGGTGAATAAATAACTAGCGATACACCAATAATGTTTGAATACAAACTTAACCTGCACCGAATTGTTGTTTAAACACTGATACGACAAGCGTGCATCTAAATTTAATTCCGAGGGTCATTTACCAAAATAAAAACGGAAGGGGAGAAGTGTGTGCGTTTGAAACCGCTGATAAAGCACGAAGATTAAACTCCGAAAAATAGGCCTGTGAGCACGTAGTTCCGTTTTTGAACTGAATCCCAAATATCCACGACGGTCGCTGAATGTTTAATGGAGCCCGATTGAAGCCTCTAGGGGCCCCCGGGGGTGTGTATCCCCCCGCCGTTTTAGGACCCATTACGAATGCCAGTTGCATGACCCTTTAAACCAAAGTGAGATAGAGAGAGAGAAATATCTATATATATATATATATAAAGAGATACTGAGAAAGTGAGAGAGACGACACGACAGTGAAAGCACTGAGATAAACATTTTCCACCGTATACCCGCGGGAACCCGTAGCTGGCAAAGTTGAAAAGGACAGGTTGATTTCACGTATAAAACTACCGTACTCAAATGTGATTGAATAATCGGAATTATTATTATTAATATCCTAATAATAATAATAATGTTTTATTAATTTAAACTTAAATTACATAAAGTGGGTAAATAATTTTAAAGAAATACATAATTTATATTATCTACCTATCATTGCCGTTTAAGGGACCGTATATTATATTATAGCTTTTAAAAATTCAAACGACGAAAAGGGCAAAAATATTTTATGATGGCATATAGAGACCGTTTCCTTTAACAACTATAACACACGAAGATTTCCTGAGAAGTACAAACCGCAGCGCGGGTCGTAGATGGGCTATTTCGTTCTTCGTTCAGCCAATATAACAAACAACAGCAAGGGATCGACGGAAAAGAAAAGGGTCTTCTGGGAGTCGTGGTGACTATTTCCTTCCCGGATAAACGACACAGAAATGGAAAAAAGGTTTTTTTACTACAATGTAATAGTATAGCACGCTATGCGATGATGCTGCTAGGAAGCAGTTTAGAGGGACGACTCTTAGCGGCCGCATTGATGCGTCGTTGAGTCATTCACATATTCATAGAATCGCCCTCGCTGAGGCAGTTTTCCTAAGCAATTTCCGCACCCCTCTCCGGATTGCTATCTCGTATATATACGCATATTATGCGCACCTCATCACCATTTCACATGTTATAATAATAATTCCGGAGTTTGCGCACAAATCGGACGAAACCCGTTTTCGCATGCTTTACATATGCATGCCATTTATTATTATACCATATCGGATTTAATCTAAATGAATGTATATATAGAGTTTTTATACAGCTCAAGAGAGGAAAAAAGAATTGTATAATAATAAAGTTATTATTATTATTATTATTATTATTATTATATATACGTGTACGAGTTTCCTTTAGGTATAAAAATATATAAAACATGATTCGATTATATTGTGCTACGACGGCAGTAACGCACTATCAATTTAGAAGGTAAATAATGATTATTCACCCATTACTTTTTATTTATCTGGTAAATTTATTGTCGTTACGACCGTGTAACAGGAACTCACCGATCAAAACACGGGTTATTACATCAAGGTAAAGGCTGAGATCGTAAAAATCCCATCAAGATGCAATACAAGCTATACGGAAAAATCCATCCAGAGCGGATGTATACGCCATAAAATTCAACCCCTGTTTTAACATCGAATCCACGACTACTATAAAGACAACGATTAGGGGATTGTTATTATACGTAGAAACTTTTTTGATTTTGTTTTTCGCATTTTGTAGATTTTCAATGGTATAGAGGGTTATGGTCGATTCGTATACAATTATCACGTTGCAATAAGAAAACCGTGATTAAAATTGTAAATAGGTATGTACTGTATAAGATATATTATTATGCAATTCTTGACTAAACTGAACTAATCGTTATACTACAGGTCATCAATTAATATAACAATCGTGCTGTTCGTAATAAAATTCAATAGGGGGGTTTTCATTGTACACGACAATCGACAAAATATAGTTGGCAGGTACAGTACCTACCTATATTATTAAAAAAATATACGTATAATATATATATAAATGAAACGTGTGAGGACAGGTACTGTAATTCTGGTGTCCTAAAGCGTGAACGCGATAAAGAGAAAAACCCTCGGTACTTTGTTTTTTCCCTTCTCTGTCCAGTTAAATTTACGACGCTATAAAACTAATATTGCATCTGGTCGTAAATCTTGACGGGGTTAGCAAGCTTTCCCGTTATATGCACTTCAATGTGATAGACTCGGTATAAACACGCACTAGTTATGTAAGTGTATAATAATACGTCTTTAAATAAACAGAAATTAGATAGCTAATCAAACGTTAACTCCCATTTATAGGCATGTCTAATAAAAAATAATATAGGACGTATTAATATATAATTACGTAGGCAGGTATATTTTATTATAATAATACTTAGTCCAGCCGTATGTACAGTATGCTTATTAAAATGCAATTATATTCAGAACGAAACCGTTCATAAATATTTATGGCCTTAAAGTAGGAATATCGTAAAGGAGACTTTATGTACGATGCCCTTCCATAAATGTATTATATCCATACGGCTGCGATAGAAATTCGATGTACCTATTTTACACAACTTCAAAAATTGAACAGCAAAATAAAGAACTTTCTTTTTGTAGTCAAATTAGATATTAAAACATTTTTAGACAGTTAAAATTTTCAGCTGTATGAATATTGTCATTAATATTTAATCGATAGTCGATACTAACAAAAAACTTATTGATTACTATACTTATTATAATCGAGTGGGTTAAAAATAACTATGTACAAATATGTAAATAAAATGTCATGATTTAACATCAGGAAAGACTCATTATTAGATAGGCAAGGACAAACACATAGTGTGTTTTATAAGATGTATTCTGATATTATTTCCGGAGCAAGTAAATTTAAGGATTTTTTTTTTTAATTCGCTATAGTCTACTAACTTAACTTAATAATTATTTTGCATTGAAGTCCGAGCATTATATTTTTAAAGGTACACAAATGCAATTGTATGAAAGAAAACGAGGTGGTTAATTTATTGATTTAAGAGATATCGATGTAAGTAATTTCAAGAAAGGTCATTGCATTCTTAAACATACACGCTATAACGAGTAATCACAATGAAATGCGGTTACCGCGCCATTGTTAAAAACAATCACAACGGAAAACGTCCTACAATAGCCAATTAGAATAGCGTCAACAGCAAACTGGAAACAAAGCTTAACAATGGTCATCTTTGATTTTATTTCAGGTAAAAAATCAGCGCATACCTGAATAATATGCAATGTAATAAAAATTTATCGGTAAAGAATAGTTTTACACATTGAATAAAAAACATTATTGTACTATTAACTTATCTGATGATGTTACAGTCGGTACCTAATACATTATGCATTGTAAAACCCTAAATAGATGACCATGATATATAAATATGAATAATAATGAAATGGATACAATTACTTTTGACGAACATCGGTAATAAATCTGGATTTCGTGACACAATAAGTCTTTATGAGACTACAAAATATAATAATAACACTAATGAATAAACTATTAATTCTGATGCATTTATTTCAGTATCGATTTTGTTCAAAAAATACTCAGTTTTTATACATTTTTTTTTTTTTTGGACCTATCGTTACTTGCATAACATATACAAGACATTCGACTATAGTTGATAAATAAAAATCAAAATAAGGAATGAAATTAACATCAGGCAAGTGATTTTATTTCAGATTTTACGAACGATTGAATGAAATAAAAAGAACAGTATTACTGCACAGTACTGGAAATAAATAAAATTATTACAGTATAAATAAAACGATTTTAGCCAAAACGCGAAACACTGAAGCGGATGGACGACGACAATGCCGCATAACCATGGTTAAAATAGTTTTCAAGCAACACATGGTGAACGGGTAGGAAAAACAGCAGGGGAATAGGAACTCCGCTAAAGAAAGAAACAGAGTATATTGAAAATTGGAATGAGTATACGGAGAGTATATAGGCGTATAGCCGTTAAATTTGTCCGGCAAAAAGGGGATTGAAAGGTTCGATAGGAATTTCAATTCAACCCGAGTGCATTGGACGCCGACGATTCGTCGGGGGCAGCAGCGAAAATGGTTCAGAAAAAGAATAAAAAAAAAAAAAGCTCTGGAAAAAAGGAAAAACTTTAAGACTAGGAGTGGAGAAACTGTGAGCCATTAATCTTGGCAGCCAACAACTGATGTAAACCCATAAATTACTTTCCTCTTTCCCCTTTCACTCTATCACTACCCTGCTCTTTTTAAAGTTACCCCCTCTCTTTATCTCCACCCTCGATAGCGAGATTGAATGCGCGTGGATAAAAGCGTTTATATATATACATACAGCGGAGATATATATATTTATCCGAATATATACAGATATATATGTGTATACGTAGAATATAAATATATACACACCCAGAGCATATTTAAATGTGAATTTTGTTCGCTTAACGAAACGAATATACATCCCAAGTGGGTATTCAAAACGGTTGTTCGAAAAATAAATTGATAACTTAAAAATATAATTCGATTACGCGTTGAGAAGGTAAGAGTTTGGCAGAAAAAAATCAAAACCTAAACTGAAATATTTAATGATTCCACGGCAATACCTAAGCAAAATGTAATTTTCTATCATCACATACTGGTGCTCAAAAATGCATAGAAATACAAGACGGCGGTTACGGTACGATATTATATCATACGAAAATAATGTAACGCAGAAAATTGTAAGACTTTAAGTCTTTAACCGTAAAAAGTACATTGTGAATGTGTACCATAAACCTACACTTGTCTGCACAACGCGTATACGCACACATTAGTATGCGCAAACACGCTTTTAACCAATTAGCAATGATGTCGGAAATTATCTGTTTTTGATCACAACTCCACCGCTGGTCACACGTATTATATCGACAAACCGTAATTTATCATTAGATCAAATTTGCATAACACGGCTGGTTAGTTATAAAATTAAGCATCGGAACCAACATTGATGTAACCCGTAATATTTTACGACACATAAAAAACTGAATTACCAATCACCACACACGTATATTATACGTATATACTACACACACTTAATGAATTAATATGAAATACATTATGCATGTGTTTAATGATGATAATAGTAATAAATTATTGTTATTATTTATTATTATTATAGTATCTTTAATATTATTATATCATCGTTAACATAATTTTATATGGTAAATATTATACGAGTGAATAATATATTTATTTTTTATTATTGTTTGAAAGAAGAAATCGATAGAAAGCAGTAAGTACGAATTTTATGAAATTAGTCATCATTATATAGGAATTATGATTATTTTATTCGTTTATTTATTATATGTTGTTACGTAAATCTTCGCTCATAAAAGATAATACGTCCCCCAGCAGAATATGCTCGTAAAAGAGTAGGTGTATAAATGGTATGTACAAATAAAATATAATAAATTCCGGGAAAAGTGGTTAAAAAACCGATTGAAAATAAAATATAAACGGAGAAACTTAACAAATGTTTGGAGAATATAAGAAAAAAAATGAATATTTCAATTACGAATTAATATTTAATGCGTGTGTGTAATTAAAAACACTCGAGAAGTTTTTCGATCGTCACATTTTATTTCTACAATACAACATACTATTTAAATACATACACACATATTATGCATAATAATAATATATCGTACGCCTCTAATGTATAATGTCAATAATAAACGAAACGTACGGTTTCAATAGATTTAATTGCCACTAAAGGACCACCTACCATTAATAAATAATGTTTACATATAATACCGTCTAGCATCTCGCTCGGGGCCGGCAACGCAGTTGATACGGAGAGACATGAATTGGAGTAATGACAATAATATCCGTCTGGGGGGTCCAATTTCATTTAATTTATAAAAATGAAAGACGCTAACAATGGTCGATGGACATATGCACTTGAACACGCGTTAAAACAATGCAGTGATGATACACGAACGTACCACGATTGACGCGTATTTAATTGTCGTAATTAAACGATCGTATATGTAATATTGGGATACACCTTCCGATATGTATAATAGTCACCACTCTCCGAGACGCAGCTTCCGCAGGAACGATAAAAAAATTGCATTTGTTGTACGTTACAAATAGTTTATCGTACTTACTAAATATAATTTATCATATGTTGTACGCGTTGTACGAATTCCGAAATGGAATCATTGTGGGTTAGTATATTCGTATACTATAAACGCATCGAACAAATTATGTACTGTGTAGCAACGAAACATGAAACGTCAATAAATAACGAACTGAGTACTTGTATAGTATAATATTAGGTAGGTACAGACAAACAATAATGGCAACAACGGTTTTAAAAACCGTAGGAAAAAAGTCCTTATCGCGCCGGAGAGGCAAAAAACACCAAGAAGAAGAGGTTGAAGAAGAAGAAGAAGTAGAAGAATAAAAAAAATCCAGAATAATATCGTATTTTATTTTGTTATAACTGTCGATCTTCAATATAGACCACTTAACTCTGTCGGTTATTCAATCAGTCTCCGATACTTTCAGACACTGCAGTTCACCGAGCAGCGAGGAAGGAGGAGAACTCATTAGACAAGTCCAGACGATTCTATTAACCGCGTTCATTCATGTCGTTCCCATCAAAATATATGTTGTCGACGTGTTTTTCGACATGTCCACCATATATATATGTATACATAAACAGACACAGACACACACACACANNAGTCACAGACACAGCCAACGTTAATACCGAATATGTAATTCATATTATTTTACACGCGGCGCGCGCGTTTGTCGACGAACGCGACATGAAGCGGTTTCACCAGACATAAAAGCGACTACACACAAAAGTAATGGCGGTAAATCATATATACGAATAATAACTACATATGTGTATATATATAAATATATATTTCCCAGTGAGGTGGAATGGTAGTGGTGTTGGAAAGAGAGAAACATGATGAGAGAGAGAGAGAGGTTTGTTGGTTGCCGGGACAACGAGGAATTTTAATTATTACGATCAGGCTTAAGGGGGCAAGCGTCGCTGGTGCGACCCATACCCACAGTGTTACCAACGGCAACGGGGAATGGTGCCGACCGGTACGGGAAAAAAGGGGTGGGCATATATATATAAATATATACTATGAGGAGAGAAGGATAAAAATATAACTAATTCCAAATGTCCATTTGAACCCCACAACCACATCCTCGCTNNCTTCCTCTCTCTTTTACTCTATCTCTCTATATCATGTTCTTCCACTATATATATGTATATATAATATATGAATATATAATCGTGTATATGTAATATCCACGCATAAATTAAACAAAGTTTGTATATTGTGTATATAGAGCGAAAAGAAAACGCAGTCGAGTATCAAAATTGCAAAAAAAAATTTATCAAATAAAATGTTACTTTTTGGTTTCGTATATTAAATTTAAATTCAAATAATCATAAAAACAACGAATTCAACACAGCAACGGTCTAATAAAATATGGTTATCCATTACACGTGAACTCGATAAAATTACATTTACATATTTACTGAAAGTACATCGATTATTTTAACAAAAGTAATATATTAAAATTAATTCAATTTGTTTGAAGAGAGAAAGAAAGTCATTTAAAGTAAAGTAAATTTATTTCATACAGAAAAATATCAACAACGAAAAATATTAAATATAAATATGAGGAAAAACCGCAAACCTATGAATGTAGGTGACTCCTATTCCAGTAATGTAAAGAGTATGAATTAAATCTTAGACGACAAAATGTTGTGTACCTACTATAATAACAATAAATATAATATTAATGTTACGTAATTGCAACAAAAATCTCGGTTTTTAATTTTGCGTCGACTTTCTTCCTCTCTCTCGTTGATCTCACTCCATCGCCAATAATTATCATTTACCAACCGAAACGGAAGGAATGTATAAAAGCATAAATGTTTAATAATTTCCCTTGAGTTGGTATAAAATGAATTTTAATACCCAGAGAAAAGCTCGACAGAGTTTTCGCTCCACCCCTCAGGACAAGATGAAGGACGTGAATACATTCCAGGCACCTGGTACTCTACGAAAGCACCATAGCAGCGGCGGCGGTGGTGGTAGGAACGGCTAATTGTTATGCAAAATTTAATTTCAAACGAAAATTTACCTTTTGCATAAGAGGGCCCTTTAATTACCCCTTTTTACGACAAGTATACTGAACGCGGCTGGGGCTACATGGTACGAAGGAGGGTAGGTACGTCACTGCCACCAGTTATACACAACTCGGGCGTTTTTAATTAGGTCTTGGTACCGACTCGTTTCACTGGAGGAAACTTTTCTGCGACAAACATCCGTATCCAAATGGATAAATTACACTGCTAGTTTATTCTCCCTCGGCGAACAAAATTAAATTTCAGAAATTCTCTCGCGTGCCATAATAAAACAAAGAATTCCAAACAATGACAATTCTACTGGAACAACACGTGTCCCATGGAAGTTAATACCGGAATTTTAACAACACAGTAAATGTTCCTTGCGTTCAAAATCAACATTTTGTAATCCAACGATGGTTTTAAAAGTACATACATTTAAATCGGACTCAAAACAATAGTTGTATATATTTATACGACATGTAATATCTATAATATATACGTTCTTACGTATTAGTTTGTACATTTGCCAATTAAACGTTATGAACTGACATAATTTCGAAAACGTGCGTTGAAAATAATTACTATTTTATAGGTAGCGCATTATAATACAGTTTATTCGTTTCTTTATATACACCATAAATCACTGTGCATGCAAACACAACCCGAACCCGTAGCAAATGTTTACTTATAAGTTATAAGTACTATGCAGTTATAATTTAGAGCCCGGGTATTAAAATTCATGTATTAAATAATAATTATTATGAAAAGTAAACATTACCTATCAAGTATTTTTAGTAAGTCGTGCAGTATGTACACTTTACTCAAGACATATTTGAGAAAAACGTGGGATTATATTATAAGTTAAACGATTGAAATATATTGACTTACCGTTAGATGCTGAAATAACCACGCTCGGAGTATATTTGTGGCCACTTTTGGGAATATACCTCTTTTCTTTTGGTTCTTTTTTCCACCACTGGGATCATCGTCATCCTCTCCCGTACCATCACCGCTGCCAACACTGGCATTACTCGCATCACCTATATATATAAAACAAAACATAACACAACGATTCATTTTATTTTAATTACTATTAAACGTAAGTGATCAACGTTAAAAATGCAATTTTTATCATACTGGATCATACTTAAAATTAGTATTTTTTTAAAAAAGTATGGAGTATAAAATACCATGAGTATACTATTTTTTGACTTTTTTTAATTAAAAAAAAAATTAAAAAAGCCTACGGATATAAATTCGTCTGTCTGCGCGTGCAATTGGTAATTTTACGGAAGTTAGGGGTCGTAGAGCTTGTAGCCGCCGCCGTTCACCCACGCCGGCGGCACTGGTGGTGGGTAAATGTGCACCGTCGCTATCAGATTCACTACAGAAGGTGATCAATCACTGCTACCCACCCCTTCATCAATCCCATAGCATTTCTCCTTCTACTCACTTTGCCAGCCAGAATATACACAAGCACACATCGTATACATATATATATAATATATATATTTATAAGTACACTTATACACACACCCACACACAAGCGCACAATCAAAACAATATCTCTGCCCATACTCTGCTCTCCCTTATAGTATATATATATACCTTTTACCGTTCCACACACGTCGTGGTGACGGTGGATAACACTATATACACGACCGATAAGGGACCTCCACCACCACGTGTATACGTAGCTGGATGCTGCTGAGCGTTTCCAAGAGACCGTTTTATTCGAATGCTGTTTTTCAAACAAAAGCTAAATATAGCTGGTACGTATATATTTTTACAGTAACAAATAAAATGATAACTTTTAATAATTAATATGAGTAGAAAAAAAATTTAAATCGGTTTTAACAACGATGACGACGAGAATTGCTACATTTTATTGCATGGCGTTTATATTTTTTTATTTAAATTCACCAACATATATAATAAAATATATAAACAAAAAAACAACAACAACAACAACAGAATGCGCTTTCAGTGAGTTGTTTTAATGTTGACTGTAGATAAAGCAGCTACACTGCACACTGCGCCAGATAAGAAATAGTTGGTGGTTGGGGACATAAACATATTATACGGCTGCATATAATATGGCATAGAGTGTGTAATGACTCATACACACTAAATAAACAACAGTAGTGGTATAGTGGCGGTGAGGAGTAAAAACTGTTTATCTAATGGGTTTAGGTGTTTGTTTGTATTTGATTGGATTACAATATTATATCCGAGGGACTGACCCCCTAAACACATTAGGAAGGAAGGGTTATCTCTCTCGACCGCGCGTCGTTGTGGCAGACCCGTCGTCCCGTATCATTGTCAGAGTTCAACTTTTGAATTCGTAATTTATTATAAGTTAAGCTGCAGCACCATGCGTGTCCCCTTCTTAATGTGTTTTTGTTGCACGTCAATTAAACACGGGATTTTGGTCATAACGAATTTTTTAAGTATTCTATTTAAAAATTCCAACTTAAAACTTTATACTTTGATAAAATTTAAATTGTGGTAAAACGAATTTATTTATACGATTATGTACCTTACCATCCTATATATATAATAATATATATAGATAGGTACCTACTTCTTAGTTAATTTTAATTGTTTTGAACCGAATACGTTAATAATCATTATTCATTAAATATCGATTAGCTCATCTGATATTAAAAAAAATTAATAAACAATCAAATAGAAATATTTCTTTTACAAATACCTAACCTATACATGTTTATGTTACATGTTATAAGGATTGGTCAAAGAAAATGGGCGGCGGCATATTAAACAGACAAGAGAAAACGAGTTTATGGACAACGACTTTGAACAAGGCAGCCATTAAAACTAAAAAAGAAAATAACAAGTAATGAAATCGAACTCAGTGCACAACTTGAGATTACATACATGTAAAAGTATAAAATATTAATATAAATATTCCATCACGACCTTTATGAGAATGATTGACTATAATATGAGTTTAACTTGTAAATATAGGTAGGTAGTGTAACCAATGTTGCGCACAATGACTAATGAGTTACTAGTTAGATATAATTTAAAATATTATAAGCTAGTTATTCTCACTAAATTCGTAAACAAATTGTTGAATAATAACGATTGTAAGTTATAAAGATATTTTATTATATATAAACGCTATAATATAATACATGTAATATAGTAAAATAATAATAATCATATAATAATCTTAATCGTGGTTTAAAAGAATTTACTAAGGGGTTTAGCCACATGAAACATAAGAAAAAAATCTCAACCCCTGAGGTCCATACTAAAAAATAAAATAATAGCGTTAAAAATTACTCGAATGTCTTATAAACGGAATATTATTGTAATACATCAACGTTAATGTCGAGAGAGAATTAACCACAAAAATATGATGATAATGATGATGATGATGGTAGTGGCGGTGCCTTCGAGATGAAACAAGTTAAAAAAAATAACAACAACAACGAAAATAACAGAATGAGAGAGAGAGAGAGAGAGAATCTGGCCACCAACACTATATAATATGATTAAGGTCAAAAAATGCCTGCAGACCGACAACGACCCCGACTATAATGGAATATATTATAAACGTGCGACCAGCGAGTTTAATAATTTAATGTAAACCATCTATGGCTGTAATAAAGATTAAAGAATATATAATGTATAGGTACGCTACATCATATATGGATATAAAATGAATCGATACATTTTTAATAACGGAATTGGCGCCGATCTCGTAACATTTTCAGAAAAAAATATGTTTTCAACTTTGTTCTTTGCAACGATTGTTTATTAAAATGAATGTATATCATACTACAGGATATGAAAAAATCATAAATACACTAATGAAAATATTCGAAAATAACTAGAGTAATAACTCTTAAACATAATATGACAACGTTGTAGTAGTACTTATACTTGAAAGAATAAAATAAAACGTCTGGTAAACAACTGAAATATGCACAATAATGGAATATAACTAATAATTTTATCTTTAAGCCTGTTTAGGAGGAAACAATAAATGGCAATCATTTAAAATGTAGGTAAGACAGTTCTATACTTTTTCGTTCTGAAGATTATAGAACAAGGAAACGTTTGATTTATAATGAACATTTTTCTTAGGAATGTACTTTATTGGATAGTAAAAATGCTTCAAATGCGTAATTTAGGGTATGTATATATGTTCGATTTTAAATTTATCGTAAATGATATGCAATATCAGAATAATGAACAATATTCATTACTTTTTGAGAGAGAAAAAAACCAAGGACGTAAAGTGAATATAGCTGTCAATTATCGTATTCATAAATCATAATTAACAATATTTTTATTCTAATTAAAAATAAATGAAAGAGAAATTTTAATAAAAATTGTCTATGCATACATAAATAAGTGGTGGTTGCAAAATGCTATTACTTCTAAAATATTAATTAAGAAAACCCATGAAAATACCACACTTCGAATAAAATGACATCAGTTTTCTAATTAAATATGATAACAAATCTTCTCTATATTATAGGGGCCAACCGAAAACATTGGCCTAACTACAATTCTAACCGTGTGAAAAAATGTCCCCTTTTTTCGAAAATAAATTTAATATAAACCCTGGCAGTGTTTATTATATATTTTTTCTCTAACTTAAGATAACTACGATATTATTTGATATATAGTATTATAGTTAACGCAAACCGAAACGAGAATAAGGGGGTGACCAGCGTTCGTTCATTTCCTGGCTGTCACCAACACACCTCCGTTTTACCAGTGGTCCGGTGCGCGTACTACACCTCCATTCCGCACACACAATCACCCTATTCCTACCCTTATTGAATGGTATAATATATATATATTTATACGTATACTATAATTGAGACCTCCTCACTTTATGGGCTGTTTTTGATATCATCGTCGTCGTTGCCGTTGTCAGCCTGAAAACGGTACTCGCGCACCAACCCACGTAGTAGCTGTCACATGCAGCAAGTATAAAGAGAAAATAAGTACAAACGAAAAAAGTTCCGTCGGTTGCGGTTACAAGTACCGCTAATCGTATTTTCACTTCTTTCTAGCCCTTTACATATTATATACATGATACATAAATCTCAACAGCCGGATATTTCTATATGCATTAATATGAGGTATGGTATATTTGACAATGGTCATTTTTGTTTTTTCAAAGGCTGCGTGTAATAACAAAATCGACATTTATGCATTCAAACATTTTTTATTTATTATTAATATAGGTATTACGTTCATCTTATATCATTATAATCGATACATAGATAATTCAAATCACTATATAGTCTATAACAAACCATTAAAAAAGCATTTTATTTTATTAAAAAAGCAACATTATTCTCGGATTCAATAACGATCATAATTTTCACCGAATTTTTAAACTTTATATTATATAATGGTGTTTTTTTTAGACGAGTGTTTCATGTTTCTCTAAGTTCATGTTCAAAGTTTCTACTTATATGTTGATTGGTCAATCAATCTCTTTCGGGATATACGAAGCAACAACAGTAATTGGCTCCTTCGAGACCAGCTGGACCCCACTACCGCAAATAGTTATCCCTTAGGGGGTTTATTATCATCGTTATTCTGTATATCTCTTATAGCCACCACCACAACCATCTTTACACTGTTATTACGATATCTTATTCAGTTTTAAATAAAAAATAATAATGTAACCGACACGCATTTCAAATATACTTTTAAATATGAAGGGTAAACCTATTTATATAAAAATCAAATACTTCATAAAATACTACTTAACTTGATTATGATAATCAAAATATACCAGAAACATATTTTAT
>PVMI01009785.1:1364-11410 GCA_008528875.1 Aulacorthum solani | reverse complement strand
CGACAATCACACTCCCACCCACCCACACACACACACACACACACACACACACACACACACACACACACACACACACACACACAATAGTAAACTAAATATTAAAATATACATTATACGTTCTGCAGTTTTATTGTTATTTTAATATTGAAGTAAATGCTTGTTTAATCAAACTTAAAGGACAAGCGCATTGTTCTGTCAGCGGTTTCTTTTTTCAAGATTTTAATTTGTACGTGAGCTACAAAATACATTTTATGATCTGTCATGTTATTATTTACATTTACTATTGTAATTCGCTTTAAGCTTGAAAAGATGAAAAAATTCCCGACGACCAGATATGAAGTTGTTGTCTAGAAATTCGATAATGGATAAGTATTTGTACTTGCTTTAAAATAACACCTAAAACGTATTGAAAACAAGAAACGCACATTAACCATAATAATATAAAATTTTATGTTATACACTTATTACACGTATGTGCGAGCCTGCGGCTGTACAATGAAGAAATGCGTATGTACATAGTCCTCTCGACGACGCACGTCATAATGTTTTTTTAAATTTTCAAGCGCCGTAAAAATTTATATAAAAAAAGACAAAGTAAAAAAAAAAGAAAAACAAGTAAGAAAACATTTCCACCGCGGGTATCTATAATACGTGTTCTGTGTTTGTTATGTTATATTATCTGTCGGTGGATTATGTTGGATAAAATGCTAAACAAAGAAAACGATACGTTCGCGGTCATAGGTAGGAGGTAACCGCTCACCCGACCGCCTCACCCACCCATCTAACTACCGAGTACATAGATGTATATAAATTGTTATGTGTGCATAATAAATTCAGACGTGTGTGTATAAAAACGTAAATATAATGCAAGCATAAAACTTAACGATTTCTAAGATTCGCGGGCGACGCGTAAGACGGGGGGTGCTTAAAAAACACACACACGGTGCATAAAAATTATTGTGGGGCCACGGGAAGGAGGAGGAGGATAAGGAGAAAGAAAAAAACGGACGCTCTCGCAAAACGGTCTTAGTCTCCGTTCTCTCGGTGGTATAATATTATTATCGGTCGTCGTCGCGGCCCCGGGTCGCAGTAGCCGAATATCCGCGGAAAGTTTTACAAATTCAATAATACCCGCCGCGTTGTTCATCGGTTGCCTTTTTCCCCGGGGCTATTATATTAATAATAAAGTCTCGTCCGTTCGGCTTTCCTGCGGTCGTGTACAAGGTGTTTCCGGTATTTTTACCCTCCTCGCAAACACCGAGAACGATCCCGTTCGGCAGTTACAGTGAATGGAATCGAAAACCCATTTTACGATTTACCATACAATAAATGCGTGGTTTTTAAGCCCGTTTACGTGCCATTTGATTTCAAATAAACATCGATATACCTACTATATACGGACACACGACACGAGTGTTTTCCTCCCCACAAAATCCTCGGTTCGGGAACGGAGGGGGGTGGCGAAAAGTCACTTGGTGCATTTTTCATTGATACAACGATTAGAGAGCTCTTACAAATTAAGGAAGTAGCCGGTAAGGCGCTGCCGCCAGCACAATGACAATATATTTTGCTATCGTTCTCGTATTGGGAAAACTCAAAATAGGTTTTCGATACTACAAATCACTGTAGCTAGAGATTATAGGGACACGAGAGACCGTTCTCAAAGTGTGAACAAAAACCACTTGAACATACTGTATGTATAAAAATACATTTGATATAATATACGGAGTTAAACTCGCTCACCCACACGACACACACACACACACACACACACACACAAGCTAAAACAACGACAAACACACACGCCTGCGGATAATATCTGGTTCGGAACGTTTGTAACGTTTTCTTTTCGCCCTCACATCACTTGCCACAGATACGAGTTTGGCTGTAAACTTAATTACTCGCGCCTTTGTTTTCGTTTCATATATATATTTTTTCGCTTTTTCGTTGTATCTTCTCGGTCATTGTGCGCATGCGTGCGTTTTTATAGACGTAACAGTTATACCGGCTATAATATTATACACTGCGTATATTTTTGCGCACTCCGAAACTCTGTTTCGCGCCCGAAATACCTACTTAATGGGATTACAAGATAATCGGGGTTTCTGTGAAATTAAATATTTACACTGCGCACTATATTATACTTGGCAATTTTCATTCGTAAAGATAAATTGTTATTGCGAGTTCCGCACCGGTATACACTATATATATATATATATATATAGGTATATAGGTGCAGTGCAGGAGTATACAGCGCCGATGGGATAATTTCTAAACGTGAAAAAAGAAACTTCAAGTGTTATAAGTAGGTAGGTAGGTATCTAAAGAAAATTTAAATAAAAGTGTGGGCTGGCGTTATTATTATTTTTTTGGCATATTATACTTGAAGTCTTTTCGCGAATGATTTTAATAGTTACCGAGGGTTTTCAGAACGGACGCGAAAAGGGAAATAAAGCATATATTATAATAACGAGACCAGCTCTATTGCGGCAAAAATTTACGGCTGTAACTGCGTTTAATTGACCATGATAAAAGAATGCCATGGCCTTAAAAATAATTCTCGTATCGAAAACATTTTTCAGTTCTTCTTTACTGGAACAATTTACGACCACCACGCATTTTCAAGACCTTATATATGTATATATATTTCAGGTACAGAACAATTTTTATTCAAAAAATATTTCACAAATATTAAATTTTCTTCCCAACCAAATCTCCGAGTCGCATAAACGCGTAGTATAAAGAGCTTATAACGGGTATTTCAACATATCTGTCATCGTATGTTACGTCTTGCCTACTATATTGTTGTATGCGATATAAATAATATTTTACGTACTCTACTAGTCTAATGAAAATTATTTATTTATTAATAGCAATATTAAGAAATCATAAATTAGCACATTCGATCTCAGATTATTGAGTAGGTGACACAAAAAATGAAATGAACACAGAGTTTTAAATCAAATGTTTAAAATTTAAATACATAATTTATGTATATTGTGTAATGTGTATGGCCGTATTTCATAAAAATTGAATTTTCAAAATATAGATACATAAAAAAAAAATTACATAGAAGAATATTGTGATAAAACACACGAACGACTTAACTAAATAAAATTAAACGTGAAGTTTAAACACTATATAAACTAGAAAAATAGCGTTTCTGTATTCTATTAGATTTCATACATATTTTTAAACATTGAGCTATTTATTGTTAGGGTGATATCACCATAATTTTACCATGTCATACTAGTTTACAGCTACTATCGCTTTTTTATAAGACTAATGTTAGGTTTAAAAAATAAACCATATAGTAGAGAGTTTTCTGGTTTGAACATACTGGTTTTATTTGTAAATAGTTTGTTATCGAAAAGATTATAATTTACATTGGGTTTCATGATAACATTTTAACCTTTACTAAACATTCACTGAAGTTTTAAAATTAAATAAAAAGTGGGCAGGTATATGGAAATTTAAAAATTTTAAAGTTCAATAAAAATTCACCAGTATTCGATTCAATTTGGTTTTTAAAAATGTATTGTTTGCTGAATATCGAACGATAAAACGTTGGTTGTATGCTTAATACATTTTTGATATCAAATCAATTGTTTTGATCATATTTCTTATGCTACAGAAAACTTCTTTACTGTTTGGTTCTATCCAGGGATTCTATTGATATAACTTTTGTCGAGTTAATAATTTCGAACAAGTTTAATTCCAAATATGTATACATGGTATATACTATTTCATAGTTCTTACTTTTGTTTTTTGTTTTTTGCTTTTTATGGCTATATGTAAGTTATTTACTTACAGAATAAAGCTTTATCAAACACAATTTTATTGTATACAATTAAAATATATAAAATAATACTGAACAAAATGTATGTTGGTCTGTAGGAGTAATTTCTGAGAATAAAGTTATTCTTTTTATAATTATACCTTATGCATGAATGAAACCTTAATATGTACACATATACATGTTTTATTTTCATAGCATAATATGTTATATATATATTATAGTTGAACTACGCTATAGTATATATAGTAGCATAAAATGATAAATGTGTAATAGAATTTATAAGGTTTTCGTGTAGTACTTATACGTCTTTGTGCATACTTATGTAACGTTGAAATTAAAAGAAAAGCATATAATATGCATAATAATATATTATATCTTAAAAGAAATTTAAAAACAAGTTTAATAGTAAAAATGATTTTAAAGAACCAGAGCAAAATGATAAGGAATTAAACCGCGTACATCTGTCACATACAAAACTACCATTTATTCTAAAGAAGAAATTAATGAAAAATGTATTATAGTAAGACTTAAAAATAATATACCATACATTAGTTACCTATTTTAAAATCGAACATATCATTAAATAAATTTTTATATTATAATTAATTGTTTTATGATTTAAATTTTATTTAAAATTTGAGATTACTTAAAAATTGATCAATTATTGTCACAAGAAATTAATTTACTCACGATTAGGAATTTAAGCGATTTTCTTACAAATGTATGGTTTATTCTAAAACTAATATTGCCTTAAACATTTAGTCTTATAAAGTAAACATTTCTTAATATAATGCAATAATTCCGTATTAACCTGTGTTACTGCATATTGCTTAGCTAAGTGCCCAGCTGGTGAAGAATACACATTTTTGCTCTAAAACGTTCACTCGAAAAGAATAAGTTTTTTTAAATGAAATTCGAAGCTCATAATCATCACTAAACCGCATGCACTATAAACTTAATCTCAATGTAAGTCCATTATATATACTAGTATACCTACATTAGAATTCTCGTTATAATTGTAAAATATGCACTAAAGATCACAAGAGTAATTTGTAAGCTGGCCTAGCATGATATATTTAAACTATTATGATGTTAGGTCCTGGTTGGTTTGGAAATAATAATAAACAAGTTTTTGAATAAATATGGATATAAGTGTAGTACTTCAGTATCTATTAAATATAACAAAAGTATAATAAGTTTAATACAATAACAAAGGATTAAAAACATATTAAGGCTCTAGAAATAATTGTGGTCTGATTAGTATATTCTAATTTAGTATGATGAATTTTTTAGATTGCGTATATAGTGGTGACCGGTGATTACCAATGTGTTGACAGATATTATTCTAATATTCTATCGTAAATTCATAAAATAAATTAATGAATAACTTTGAAAATACATTGATTTAACACTATTAATGTTCCACTCTGATTATTAAAATATTGATATTGAAATATATAACTCTAAAAATTTAAGCATTTTAGTGGCAGACCAAAAAAAAAGACGAATAGACATGATAGAAAAAATATGTGGTGTGAGTAAAAAAGAGGTGATGAACACAGCTTTATAGAGGTGTAGGACAAGAGTGGTCTATACTAGGTAGTTCGGGGTGAAAGGTGAAATAAAAGAAAAAGAAGAAGAAGAATAAGAAGAAAAATAGCTTTAGGCATTTTATGATTGTCTATATAGGTACTGAGTATGCAATAATATAATAAAATGTATAGAGTTTTCTTAAGTATTTTAATAGATTTCTACTTCAGTTGTGTGAAATAAAACATAAATAGTTAACGGTTAAGAACTGTTAAACGGTTAAACAGTTTTTAAGACTAAAAAACTTCCGCTAAGTCGTTTTAAAAAACAATAAAATTTTTTTTAACCTTAGTATTTTATAACATAATAAAAAATTATTTTTATTTCAAACGGTTCGTATGTGAAATTTAGTAGACATCCAATGTGTTTGTCATTATTTTTAATGGAAAATGAGTACCCACCAAAAAAATCATGAATTATAGCAATTAATTTGTGTACCTACTTTGTTTGAAAATGAGATATTGTATACAAAATTGAAAAACAACAACAATCGTTCGTGTTATTTATATTATATTACATCTTATATTTATAATACTGAGTATTTTTTACAAAAAATAAAGTTTTTAAATAATATTTTACGTAACGGGTTATCAAAAAACTTAACTCGTTATGCATATTACGTTTAATTAACTATATAAAAATAAATAAATTACGATAACATTTCTATAATTTAATCAAATTACATTTTTAATCATGAAATTTGGTCGTTGTAAAGAATTAGATATGTTAAAAAAAAAATGATTACAATTAGTTTAAGATCGTTTGACGTCGTCTCGTTGTGGGGTGAACATTTTTTCAGTGAGTTAGAGTATAGATATGTTAAATTCTATGATGGTGACAATATAATATTAATGATGACTTAAGAATTAAGGAAATAGTTTTAATGATAGGTGCAGCGAGATGTGTAAGAGTCAGTGCTGTGTAAGTATGAAAGCTGGTAACTATTATAAAGTAGCAAAGAGTGATTGTTCTGTGCAGTCCATAGTAACAATAGTAATGTAATTAGTATTAAGTTAAGTAAAGAATAACTTTAGAGAGTAAATATATTTAAATAAATTTATACGGTCCAACCTCCACAAAGTGAATAAAAAGGCAACCCACTAACCTGAATCCAGTAGATGAGTCAAGGTCTGAAATCTTGTTAGAAAGGGAAATTTTGTGATGTGAGTACTACCCCAATCTTTTGAACATAAAAAATATTATGGATTTCGTTTGTGAGAGAGTAGATGTTCCATATTATATTGTATTATACCAATTACTATGGTATTGAGAAGTTAGCAAAAGATCAATTATCTGCTCTTTGGAAGTAAAATAAATTGAATAAATAAAAAACGATTTCACAATCAACAAATCAAACCTGTTTTTGCATATACGGTTTTATTTTTTACCAAATTCTTTTGATTATCTTAAATTGAAATATTTAACAAAATATAAATATATATTTATATAATATATACATTATCATATAATATTATATATTATATATTCATACTTTGGGTTTTTGTCAATACAACGATTTTTATTTTCAAAATTACTTTAGCAATAATATAATTTTATGGATTATATAACATATTCTTTAAACTTTTTATCAAACTAACTTGAACAAACTAAGTTGTATAAATAATTTAAACTTTTTTATAGTTGAATATGAAGATTCCATAAGACCCCATAAAGAAAAAACCTGGATTTATACAATTTAAATATATTTTGTAGAAATTGTAAAAGTTTTGAATTTACTTATGATTTTATACTCAGTTTTGTTCTACTGAAAATCTTACCAACGTTCATAATAAAAACTTCTAAAATCAAAAAAACTACGAGATACCTATAATTCTGAACTTTGCAAAAATATTTTAGTTTAAGAAATAAATTGTTTTCCTATATTATTCAAACATTAATTAATACACTGCATATGGATTGTGTTTTTTTATTTTTATAGTGGACATCCAATATGTACTTAGTATTATGTAACTAGTTAAAAAAAAAAATTTTATCATTACTATTCATACAGTTTTTAATTTATATTTGTTGAGCTTAATAATCGTCATCGTACCTATTTATTTTAATTTAGAAATAACACCATTGAATAATATTGTTCGCCAATGACTAAATATTTAGATCAGTTCGTATATATATTAACATATTGTTACTGATTCTTTGTACGTTGTGTTATAAACATTTAATTAAATTGAACACATATTTTATCATATTGGCACAATTTTCGTTTATTACAGTCATAGCCCACAGGTATACATAAACGTCACTAAAGTTATACAGAGGGTTATACTATACTAAACAAGTATTTGTTTTACTTTACAGTTTACACTAGTGCGGTAGGTAAATGCCATGAAGTTTTAACAGTCAAATTGTCGATCGGTTAGTACTGAGTTCTTCATTTACATTTTAAAATAATTATAAATAGAGTGTGGCTAGTTCATGCTGTGTATACCGAATACCTAGTAATTGATAAAACAGTAATTATACCTTTACCAATATCTACAATTGGATTTAATTAGGTACCACAACAATTATTGTACAACTATTTGCTGAAATCAGATTATTTGTTTGGTTGTACACTTATGCACTTTAGCCATAATATTTCTAAAAACTTTTTGTCATAATTTTATAACGATCGTATTCAGTAATAAATGTATATTGTATTTCCTATTTCTATATAAGTATTTAGCACACGATTTGTACAAGTGTTGTTTTTACTGTTGTTGAATGTGATAAAAACGTTATCTTAATTTATTATATATTTATAACGTACAAAAGTGAGTGGTGAAATCTGTTTAAAAAAATTAACGTAGATTCCATGTTCATGTCAAATTTACAAGCCCATCAATAATCAAATTACTCTTAATTCATAGGTATCAGAATAATTCATTTTTTCAACCAATTTGTGTAAATTGATTGACTGTAGTCATTTAATAATTACATTATTACGAAGGTACGTGGAAAAAAATAAACAGCTTATCATCGTGAATGATTTTCAATTATACCTATTATAAACAAGTCTCATACTTACTTTATTGTCAATACAGAGTGACTCATCACCAAGCATGTTCACACCTATTTTAAATTTCTGATTTTTGTAATTTTAGGTATTTTTAAAATTTTTAGGTATCAAGATTTGTTGCCATTGAAGGGATGTAGGTATAAGCCTTACTTTTTAAAATGAGAACAACTCTTTTAATTATTTAAGTAGATAATTTGTTTTTACTTTTTGCTGCATCGAACGAGTGGTTTCTGAGTTATTAAACTTAGGTACTAAGAACAGTAGTTTTTCTTCATTTTGTTTAAGAAACTTTGAGGTTGATGGGTGTTACTTACAGGGTTATGACACACGCATACATCCCTAGCCAAATTTAAATGTTAAATATTTAATTATTTAAATATTATTTTTGGAACCCCATACCAACTTCTTCAGTTTTGCTCATCATCTCTCTCATAATTATAATTATAAAAGTAAGGGTAGCCGAGGTCACTAAAATTTAGAAAATAAAAAATGTGGTGTTGCAATTTATTACGAAATATTGGCACTGGTCTAAAGTCAATAGCTTAAAGCAGGGAAGACTTGCGTCAAGTTTAAATCTCCCTTCCATTGATAAATCAGATTTCCTAGAGAATGAGTGAGGTTGAAAATTTAAAAATTGGCTTTGCAAATCGTTGCAATAATCAGTAACGAAATACTGGCACTGGTTTGAAGTCTATAGCTCAAAGCGAGGGGAGTGCTAACTTCGGGGTTTATGTTGCATATTGTTGTAATTAATTATTATAATAACGACAAAATTAGTCCGAAATTGGTTTTATTTCTCCACTCGTTAGCTATACAAATAATATATTATAAATATACATAATATACGCATCGTGCAATCATAATAATATATTAAAGTCTCGATTCAGAAATCACGAATTCACATGTGGCCAAGACGCACAACGCGTGGAGCATGCACCAAAGTTACGTGCAAAGTATATATTATTACTAAAAACGAGTGGGTACCTACGACGGTTTTTGGGCGAACGAAACATGCACACACATACTTCTCAAACGGTCCGTGGACCCGGGTGGATTGTTAACGTGGGTTTCTCTTCCCCCCGCCCACCCTCTCCACCGGTATGTATACGATAACGGCCCCTACACATTATACCGTACTCTAAACAAAAAGTAAAATATCGTTGAGCTATAATATAGTTGTTGCAGAGGGAGTAGGTACATAAGAAGTGCCGGTTTCGAATACGAAATATCGACGACGTGTGATGGGTGGCCCCTCGAAAGAGTGCGATCGATCGGGACAGGTGATTATTGATTACCGGCTGGTAATTGATGGTATTGGACGGTACTGCTCGTGGTATCTACTGCGGGCATCGTGACGTAGCCACGTGTGTGACGTATGGAATAATAATATTACACGTTGCCCCGGACGAAAGATGAAAACAATATACTCGTCTCTATATAGTATCCCGTGGAACTTATATCGGAAGCGTGCGATTTACGGCGTATCGTTATGTTCAATGTTCGCATTGTGTTATTAATATAATAGTAGTATTTGTCCTCTCCTTTTCCGCACGTGTTCCGAAATACTACTCGACGATGCATGCTTACAACTGTACTTATACAGTATATAATACGTCAAAATTAATACAAAAATAATGA
>PVMI01009766.1:0-13796 GCA_008528875.1 Aulacorthum solani | reverse complement strand
CTGATTCAACTTGTTACCCCGTGTACTAAGTAAGTATATGAAAATAATAACATATTATAATTTAATCGTCATTTCGTCTTCGACATTGTGTGCAATAATACATAGTATTGAGTATTTAATTCGCATTGCATCACGTTGATGTACCTACAACTATTATATAATAGAGCTAAAACTGTGATAGTTTCGATGTTATTTGCACGTACAGATGCAATTATACTCTTACAAAAATATGTTAACTAGATGGCACAATTATTATAATAATATTATATTCTATTATTATTATTTGAGACAATCAAAACACAACAATTTAATTTAATGACCTAAATCAACGATTCATACGTCATATCTGTTTGCTGCTATTATGCGTTACGATTAAAATGATTATTTATTATTAATTACGCGCAATACCAAAAATTATGAATATTTTATTGAAACTTGAAACATCGAAATCGTATAACATACAATTGGCTATAATATACTGTATTAGGTAACTTCATTTTAGTTGAATATTGATCAGTAGATAGGTAAATACATGCAGATAAGATGACTGCAGGTTGCTTATCAGTGTGCAGTTATAGTGATATCATCTCATCAACACAAGGTAGTACACCTTACAAAATATTGACAAAGCTGGTCACTAATGAGTTGAAATATATTTTAAGTTTAGTTAAAAAGTTAAGTTACATATACCTAACGAGAAATGTATTTGGATTTTTTATAAATATTACTTACTTCTAACTTAATGAGTTGAATTGTTTTCCGTGATATCTAAGTGCTAACAGGTTAATCAATTATAATATTATACTATTATATTATTATTAAACATAATCGAAACACAACAATTTTACTTAATGACTGGAATCAAATATTATACCTACGTCACTTGATATATTTATCCACGAGGTCGATCATTCAATATGAGCCTGTTGGTATGCGTTTAATTTTTAAAACGATTACATATTACTTACGCTCAATAGATACCTAAAATCATTTTATCTCACTCAAATATATATTTATTTAAAATCTCATCACATATCACTACCATACCCAAAAAACGTTGATGCCGAGGTCTCTTAAAAATTAACTAAAACAATCTATATAGCTTCAATTAGTAAGGTTCTATCATTGGCCTATATTTCAGTTATTTTTCTATCAGTTACTCTAATTGTTCTGTTTTTGTGTAGGTATTATATAATTTTATCAAATTTTATCATTTTGCCATAGATTGTAAATTTTCATTTAAAAAAATAATAGAACTGATTTTGTTTTATCAAAGTTTTGTTTTTTTTTCTATTGAACTAATAACTTCATCAAGTTTGAAAAATGTTACTTAACTTTAATCTTAACTTAATTTTTTCATATCAACTTATCGAATTAAAAAAAATAGTTATTACTTGCCCCAGCCTTGCAGATTGACCTTATAAATGTGTAATTTATAATTTTTTTTTCTTTTTATTTGGAAAGAAAGATTATAATCAAAGGTTATAATCAAACGATAATTCAATCAACAAATATAATATTTAATTTTAAACAGCTTAACCATAAATTTCAATGGTTTAAAAAAAAATGTAATTTCCTTCAAAATAATTTTGAGGGATTCCTATATAAATTACTCGTGATTCATAATATAATAATACATTAATACCCTATTTGTGTTCGATTTAACCTAAACATATATATGTATTGCAGTGAATATTGTAAGTCCTCGATTATTGATGTCCCCCAACCTAACAATAACTAATAACGTATGACAGAATAACCTAAGCCTATACCTACATGTAATTCCCGATCATCGACCAAAACGTCTGATGATTAATTCATCATATTACGATTAAATACGTCTATTTGATGCAGCTGCTGCTCTTTTCATAATCATTACTCGTAGTTCATACAGTCACACTAAACCCGATGGTTTTCTTGTTTTCATTTAAGCATCCATAAACGAGTCGATTAATGATGCTTCACAGTTCACACTATATGTTTGCTCGTATAAATTATGTAATTAATAGAGCAGCTGCACTCGTGTGTGTTTAACAGCGGTTGCACAATACCTACCGCATTATTGGAGATTACTGCAACGACTGCTGCAGTGCTGCGCCATCCTCTCTCAAAGTTTTTTCTTTTTTAATGATGGGTAATGGTGTACAGTTTTTTCAATTTTATGAAAAAAAATATACGCTCAAGTGCTTCCCTCACTACTTATTTATATCAAGTCGCAATACAAAGTATCGTCATTAGATGCCTTCTTTTTTACATCATATAGATAGTTATACATTGTTGGGGGGTGGGTAAGACTTATTACACATAAAATGTTAAAAAATTAAGAATATTAATATAGAGTACCATTATGTTTGCCATGATATTTGGACTCGTCAATGAAATATTAATGACAAGAAAATCGTTTCCCACAATCCATTGAAATTTCATTTAAAATAAATTAACGATATTATATAATCCATTAGAACTGGGAAAATATAACTTCAAGCACTAGAAAATTTTACTAAAGGTTTATTATACACAATAAGTATAGTTTTATTGAAGAAGGTAGTACGTCATGATAATAGTATATACATTCTGCAGATATACACAGTCAAACATTTAAAACAAACTATTGTTGTTCTGTAACTTTCTTAATTAAGCAATGTATATGTATCTGTTACTTGAACTAATAATTAATAATATATATTTTAATCCCGTTATTTAGTTTTTATGAAAAAGTTAATAAATAAAAATGTTTAATGCATATTTTTCAATTTTTTCATGCATGTTTAACTATATTTTCTAGTGCATATAAGTAAAAAAAAATGCCGATACGTCGATGTGTATATTATGCCTAAGTATAAATTGTATGTTTCTTATGAAAATAAAAACAGTGAAAGGCGAGCCTCCGTGTTGACCGTATAGTCATATATAATAGAATAGGTAATAGGTACCTACAATAGAATTATAAGATTGATTAATATATAGTATTATATCGTTTATCTATTGGTCAACGATTCGACATGCACTTACACACTGTCATACGTACCGATTAAAAATTAAACGGTTTGATATTTTTTTTTCAAAGCGAGACGATATATTTTGACAACCACATCCTACTGTGAGCAGTGTGAGCACTCTTTAGTCTATATGTTTATATTGCACCACCCTGTCATGTAATGCAACTAACGAGTATCTAACATACCTATATACGAGTATCATGTGGCCTTGTTGTCATGCCTATATAATAATATGACCACATAATGATAATAATAATTTGTGTAATTTTTATTTCACTAAACGTTTATTCTCGGCCGCATAATTTATTATATTTCTCCTCCGAATCGTGAATCATGTCAATGGTATTTTAAACACATTACACCAGCATAGGCGCCAGCATAAATTTGTTTTTGGGGAAGGGTCAAGTTTTTAATACATAATATTACATAAAATATAATATTAACTATTAACTTGGTTTAGCAGGATTTTTTTTAATAGTGACAGTTTTTTTAGTATAACCACTTTTAATCAGGTTAATAATAATTTACCATTATGTGCTTAATTAAAATTAAAATCCAAAAGATAGAGGGGCAAGTCCCCTAGCTTTCCTCCATATCAGAGTGCCTGTGTCACAGGTATGAAGCAGAGCTTGAAATCGATTTTAAAATCATTCAAGGAATTAAAAGTATAATGTAAAAATCTAAAAAATATAAATTGACAATATTTAACCTGAAATAATAATCGTTTTATTGTTTTTATATACAAATTTAAATTAAACTAAAAATTTATATATACTACAATTTAATACACAACAATAGCTGACAAAATCTATAAATTAAGTTGTATCGGTATAGGTAAAAATTAATGAGTAATAACTAATATTTTGTTTTCTTAGATCCGTTTCATAGCCTCACGTATAACAATACAATATACAGAACTCTCGAATGACGGCAGATTTCTCATAGTTAAATATTGGAGTGGAGAATATTATAAAAAGACATACATGAAGGGTGAAATTATTACGGAATATATTCATGTTATATTAATTATAAATTATAGTAATAATTATGTATTATTATTTACTATAATATTTTAATTATATAGTTAGTAATTATTACCTATCTCTAATATTTAATTATCTTAATCGATGTAAATTTCTTCACATTATGACATCTTGCGAAACACATTAAGCATTAAATTTATTTTATGAGTAAATGCATGGATTTCGAAAAATGTATTATTTATTATAGGTAATAAGTTAATGGTGAACACAAAAGTTAATACACTATATATGTTATCGATTGCCTATTAAAATGATAGATCAATTTATAACAAAATATTCTTGCTTACTAATTATTAAATTGTCAGTTTCTTTACATAAATGTTAACTTTTAAAGGCTTATAATTTATAATATTTGTGTTGATAGTTTTTTGCCTTTATTGGTCTTTTGAAAAGTTATTTGTTTTTTCACAACTTTTGTAAATTTTAAGGCACAATAAAAATATTGCGCCTTCCTTTGAAAAACTGAAATTAAACCTCCTGGCAACAGTCCTGTTAAGAATACTTTTCAAATTTATTCAGAATACGTAATTAAATACATAGTGTCACTTGTATTTGAAATAAGTATTCGAATACCGTCTTTCAAAAGTATTTGAATATAAATACAAATACATTTTAAAAGTATTCGAAATACTTAACAAGGTAATTCTTACAATAGTAAAAAAAATATATTTATGTTCTGGAATAAAATACAAATAAAAAGTATTTTATTTACCCACTTAAAATACATTTGTCAAAAAAAAATTTGAAAAGTAGGTATTAATTAGAAATACCAAAAAATTATTTAAATACAAGTGTTAAAATACTTAACAAGACTGGTACTGGGCTCCTGTAAACCTAACTGTACAGTTTTCACCTCAGTAGTGATTTTGTATAAGACTATACCGAGATCAGATGAAATTCAATAATTCTTCTGTCAAAATTCCATCACATTCACAATCGACATAATAATTAGTTCTCTTCATCTTTACCCGTATCTCATTGCAATATTTTACAAATATCTTGGTGCAATACTAAAGATAGTTAGTGCACTAGGTGCAACAGTTTTTATTATGATAAAAACTTCTCATTAAAAATAACCACTTCCTCATTGAAAATTATGCACATAGCTACCATCATACCAATTTAGATACGATAAATCATCTTACAATAATTTATTGCCTTTCTTTGCGTTTAAACTAATAAATAAGTAATGGGCTATAATAATATTATGGATTGTCATTTCTGATGGAATTTTCAAACTGTATAGAATCTATTTGGATCGGGCATACTATATAGGCAACTTAAAATACTTCAATTTGTAGTCGTTCAGACTTACGTGTATTTGTCCGTAATATATTCGAGGATCAGATGTGTATACTCTAAAAAACAATAAAATAAACGTATGGTTACATATATAGTAGGCACCGAATAAATTTTAAATACAAAGCATAAATATGTTATTGTTATATTGTTAAGAATGCGTTAATATTTAAATCAAAATCAAAAACTGTTAGTCATAATATGTAATAATATGCATTATCTTTCTTATTATTATTAAATCATTATGTTATATCTTTTGATTTAACTTTAAATATTAATATTAAACTTAAAATAAATATCGTCAATAAATCTACAAGTAGTATGATTCAAAATATATGAGTGGCCATGAGGGTGCGGCAAGACTCTTTATTTTAAAATTAAGTTTATTTGTTTAGTAATTAAAATTGTTTTCATTTATTAACAAAATATGTGCTGATATTTATAGAATCTTATTATATGCAAAATCGCTAAAAAATTGTAAAATATTCAACATATTTCTTTAGATTTGAGCTGTATGTATTATGAAACGAATTTGGGTCGAATCAGATTTTGAATATGCATTAGGGGCGTATGCAGAGTTTTATGTCAGCGGAAGCTGGTGAAAATACTATACGCTGTATACCTATCATCTCCACCCCCCTCCCCTTCACCGTCATAAAATCTATCACTGTTATTATATATTATCGCTGCTTTTTGTGTTTCCGGTACCTCTGTAACGCAGTACAGCGGAGGAGAAACGAGAAAAACTCTCGCAAGTATGACGCCGACTCTCTACCCAGCTACACGATCGTCACGGGACTGCCTACTTATGACGAGGCTGTGGAGCGCATGAACGGCGGCCAGAACTACGGCAGCGCAGCTTCCATCCGCGACAACAAGCCGCCGTCCAAGCAAGTGTCCGTCTCCGTGGTTCATATCAAGGATGAAGTCCCAACACCGCCCAAGCCTGACCCCAAGTTCGGGCTGGTGTCGCACAGCCTGTTCGTGCACGATGACGGGTGCAGCCACTGTCTGTCCGTCCAGGAGCTGTTGGAGACCTACAACGTGCGATAGGCCTGCTGCACGTACACCCGCCACCCCTCCCTCTAACCAACACACCCAACCCCTCCACGTCCATCGCGCCATCCGATTTAATAATTTTATTTTAATATATTATTATTATTTTTGCTGATAGAAAATGACACGCGATGTGACGTGGCAGACGCGTGATGTACACGTGCTGTCGCTTAAGATTTTCCGCCGATTTTCCGCACAGTTCGCACGCCTAGAGTACCAGTGTAATATATCATAGGTATATTGCTGTCATGCCAAACGTACCATATAATCTAAAAACCTCGTCCAGACCTGTATAAAGCCGATGATGTATGTAAAGACGCGAGTCACATAAATGGCCACATACCGGCCAGACCAACATTATTGAGATCGTATTATAATATTATTATATACTATTATGCGCTCTGCGGAAATTTTCCTTTCCAGCGTATGGTGTACTTTCATGAACGAATCTTTTCCCTCCCGATAAAGTCGAAATATCATCATTGACTTGCTGCAGCGGTAGTTGCAGCAAGCATTGTCCAAGAAAGTGACCGATCCCTCTTCGATTCCCGTTGCGCCGAACAGCCAAATTCCCATTTGAAAACAGGTATAGCCCTATTATATCAAATTTAGCACTTCTGCACTCTTACTACATCAAGTCTGTTTGTAGCAATAGTGAAATTCTGTATAGCCAAGCACTCATTTTCTTTGCATCATCTTCAAAAAAACATTTAACATTTTTTCAATCAAATTTCTAGTACCTATATCAATTATGTATACCTAGCTTATATTAATTCGGAATTTATAAAGTGAACCGATAAAATTGCTTCAAATCAAACTTACATTTAACTTTAAAATCAAATTAGAAAACTTGAAACAGAAAATAAAATCTACAAATCATGTACCTATGAGGGTGAAAGAAAAAAGTATATGATATTATGTAGTATCAGTATGGGAACCAGGTGAATTAACCAACACCCGAAAGAAACACAATAATATGACAAACAAAAATAGGAGCAGTTGGTTCTGACGAATTAAAGAGCTTTGCGTCATCGCCCACTGAATAAGGTACTCGACATCAAAGACCAGTTTATTGCTCGATCAACACATATTAATTAAGTTTATGATAGGTTTAATGTTTTATTTTATCAGTGGACACTTTGCATGCGTATCCATGAGAATAGGCCCCGTCACAATAGTCGCCGTACAATGAAATATTCGACGAAAGTTCAAAATTCTTGTTGGGAGTAATATCAATAGTTATCAGCTATTATAATATGCAAATAGAGAAGACCCCGTTTAAGTAATGTAATTTTTAAAACTTTATTGCTTGTAAAAATATTATACATTATCCTTTTTTTTAAATAAAATATACCTATTTTTATTTCAAAATTCGTCAGAACCCCCTGTGACTGCACTTAGTAACGTCATAGAATTTGTACACTAGCCCTTGTTTCTCATCGAAGGACGTTTAAGAACAATAATTGTATTGATTGATCATCAGTTTCCAAGCAATGTTTATCATTTTCATAAAAAGTAAAAAAAACGTCTCAATTGCACGCAACACATTATCAAAGACACACAATATATTTACGATATTCGCTGTAACAGGAAATGTATTACTTGTATTTTTGCTGTTAACTTTAGTCGCCTTATTGATGACTTACAGGCGGCAGGGTAACGGCCACTTGTCCACATCTACCTCTACTCACTTGTACACTATACACTTTCACGAGATATTTAAGCATTACGAGATTTCAACAATAGTATATACGCCTTACCTGTGCACAACTTTAGTCGTCTTTTCACCTAATATTATTGAAAATCAAATAAGATTTCCTTCAATCTTTTATTATAAAAATGTAGACGATTGTACACACCCCTCATATAACACAGTTGTGCCGACAACGATCCGCCGCCGTTTATAATATACATACGTACGTCATACATATTAATATTATTTTCACCGGAACGCGAACATTTTTATTTTCGTCATCCACACGACCCTTTTTTCTCGCCCCCGTACATCAAAAAAATATTTACCGCGGATACCTCTGTTACATAAAAGAGGGTCCGACAAATATTAATGCACTAAAATATTACACCCACACGTTCGCAAAACACATGTCGCCGGCAATCCTATAATATAGTATAATATAATCGTACTGCACCTTTACGCTCCTCGAAAAGCCTTTGTGCATGGGACTTCCGTTACGCTTACGACTTTGACTTTGACTTGTGTTTCGTTTTTTGTTTTCCGTCTGCATATAATATCCGTATATAAATTATACGTACTTGTTCATCGATCACTCCTCCAAACGGACGAGACCCATTCGAGACCATAAACATATTTTATAAATTTCAATATATTATAATATTATACATCGTCACAATGTGCTTATACTTTGGTCGTGCTGAATCGGTTTGAGTCAACTACGTCGGCTTAAATAAAACAATTTCAGCGATTAGCTAGCTGGCGTTATATAAGTATAGTGCAAAGGACCAATTGAAAAATGAATAATCGAAAATCCAGCGACCAACCATAGGTATAATAGTATTACCACAATATATTATTTACAACTATCCTCCCATTGACAAAAAAAGTACCTAATTAAAAAAATAATATTTTTGATTAATTTGACAGGCTCTTATTTCTGTCGAGTTGCGCTCGGCATAGAAAAATGTAATTACTGCACTTGTTTGAATCACGTTGCACTCCCGAAAACCTACACCTCCGAGGTGCAGTGTTCAACGCCACTTAACACCTCATTTACGTGTTTTTCTTTAGAAAATGTATAGTATTATTCTCTTATACAATTAATTAAATCACAGGCACGTTCACTTTTTAACGATTTGTATATCATTCAGCGTGGACGCGAGAAAATGCATCTACACGCACGCAAAATTTTATGTAAAGTAAATATACAAATAAATATGCAATGTTCAACTAAAATTAATAAATTCTTGATGTGACCGGATCGAGTGCAGTAACCTTAATTTTTTAAGCCGAGTGCGAGTTGAACATTTTAGTTTAGGCGAGGAACTGTGCAATTCGACTACCCCTAAATTTGACATTTTAAGCGCTCCACGGGAGGGGGGTCGTGCCCCTAGTCCACACATCTCCTTCTCTTGGGTGCGTCACTGAATTTTAGGCGAGCTTTTGGTGTTTTCCCGCTGTCTCTCCTGAACGATAAACGTTAGATCCAGTTTATTCGCATAATAGATATAATAGCACAACACTGTTTTATATTCCCTATTCCCTAAGCCTATTTATATATTATTATGATATAATTGTAATTACGTGGCGTTTTAATATTGTGTGTATTAATTAATACCAGCTTTGTGAGCTTAAATGAAATAACGCACACACAGATTTAAAAAAGTTTGTCTTTCGGTCGAATCGTGTCCAGAAATTATTTTACAAATAGTCGCTCGCACCGTTATAATAAACATAATACTTATTATTATTATTATTATTATTATATTGTGTCTAATATATAGCTTGTAGTGTAGAATTTTATTTATTTAATTATTATATTATTATTATTTTTTTGACTGCCATTGTGTACACTATTATATGAATATATTAATTATTATTAAAAGTAATATGTATTTTAATGTCAGCCGATAGAATTTCGCTTTTAACTAGCTGTAATAATATAAAGTCATTTGATTAAGAGCCAACCGTGTGTTTCATTTTTAAATTATTATATATGAATAAACATTATAAACAAAATTATTTTTGTAATTTTTCGTCAAAACTTCTACCTACCACCTAACTAGCTGCTTCTATTTATGTCTATACCTGCTTTTATATGTATATAAATTAGTCGTTAGGTCTTATGATGATTAGGTAAAAGAAACAAGTTAAGAAAAAAACATGTAAACAGAAAGTCCACAATTAAGTACAATTTTTTTATTGTCATTTTATTTTTCGTCAAAACATAAACTTGTAAGATTAGGTAATTTAATTTGCTTTTAAAGTCATCAAGTCTTAAAAAAATAATAAAATGGTGTCTTGACTGATCTTGACATCTTGTAATCTAATAGTTGTATTGAGTGAACACGAAGATACCTTCGTACAGTTGTGCCTAAGTCCGACTTATTTTAATATTATATACATTATACTATATAGGTATGTACGCCCATTCATTGAAATAAATTATGTTATTGGGTTGTGCAAAAATGTAATTTTATTTATTTATTTATTTATTAATTCACATTAGGCACTTGAAAGTTGAAAAAAGTAGAAACAGTATCGAGTTATTTCCATTACATTTTCGTTACTTTGAAACAACGAAAATCACTTTACAAAGTCAAGATTAAGTCTGCAAGTTGTTACAATAGTACGTTATTTTCGTTACAATACTCTCCAACACGGTTAAAAAGATATACTATTTACTGTGAGCATTTAGAGAGAAAAAAACAAGCCATACAAGAATCTAATACTATCTTGCTTGAACGTGGAAAAATCTCAAATTATATTTCCGGGAAGGTCTAGTAACAGGTGAAGTATTTGATGCTTTTGGTAAGTAAAAATTGAAAATTTCCAATACATACATTACATTATATATTTTTTTTTAATAGTAGGTAAATAGAAGGTATTTAAAATGTACTCAAATCTTTTGTTGACAGATGGTATTTAATACTTGTGAAAGTATTTGAAATATTGAATACCCTCAATACTCAAATATTATTTAACTCTGATGAAATATTATATAATACACTCGTATTCCAATAAAGTAAGAAAACGATTTGATATGTAGTCAACATATAGGCGAATATCCCAAATTTTTTGGTGGACTTGCATATGCTCTTTATAATATTTTTAAGAAAGCCCGGGGCATATCCGAAATCAAATATATGGTTACACATACTGATATCAATTATTATTACATCATGTACATCATGTACATTCAACATTTAAGTATTTTGCAATAGGAGTAGCTATGCAGACAAATAAACATATTATAGCTGTTATCGGTGGTGAAATATTAAATGATAGGGTCGTATATTATTCTCTTATTCAGACTGCGTATTACCACATTTTCTACGTAAAATAGAACAATAATTTTATCGTGTTTAATTTCAAAGTGGTGTGGAGGGGCGGTTGGCTGCAGTTACAAATGTATAACTCCTGGATGGATGATCACCCGGGTTCTTGATGACAAACCTTTGTCACGAACAAGTGTTTTTCAACCAACCAACCAACCAACATTTAAAAAAAAATTACAATTTATAACGACAGCAAAAATGTAAATAAAGTTTAAAAATATAATAACATTTTAACTTACAATAACATAAAATATTAAAATTGTAACTATAACATTTAAATGCCCAAACACGTAAAAAAGATAACATTTGTTTAATTTAAAACCTTACAAATTATACATTTTTCCAATAGCTATGATGTCATTTGGTTCATATATATGCTTTTTGATAAATCTTTCCAAATTAATATAATGCATGTTGTATATTATACTTCATACTAATAATATTATTTATTGGTTGTTACACTTTGACGTTGGGATACACGTCAATTCATAGTAAACAATTTGCCGCAAATAATTATTGATCCTAAGCCAATTGATTGCAATTACAATTTACCGTACGAATATCTATCGTAAAAGAACATTTTCAATAATAATTTTTAATATAAATACATATTTACTTCATTATTTAAATAATTATCTAGCCAAAAAAATTGCCTAACTCTAGCTACAGGTATGGTTAAAAATATTTATTTTTTTCGTCTTAGATTAAAAAACTTTATAAAAAAAGGTGGGAGGGTGGAGGGTATAAAAATGAAGCAAATTAAACTTACAGTTAAAAATGATATGCAATATTTTTTTGTATAAATAGATAATATTCCAACATTTAATTGAATGTAAAAAAATTAATAAAAAATACATTAAGATAGGTATAATATAATTATAAAAACTAAAAATTAAACTTATATTTGAGAATTGTATATGCAATGCCACGAACAAAATCTTCAATATTTATTGTATAATTGTTATAATTAATACATATTTTTTTTTAGCATTTTGCATCATAACATTTTATTACATATGCTGCTGGAATAAATATTGATGTTGGTAGCATTCAAATTGGTACTGAAAACTTACTATCATTTCAATAAGTTTTCTGTAAGCTCAATTCTTGATCATGGCGCCAAATACATTAAAAAACCTACAAAATGAAACTAACCTATATATAGCTATATTTGAGATCAATATTACTATCGTGAGGTAAATTATAATTTGATTAATTGGCTAGAGATCAATTATTTGAGGTCAATTATTTACAATAAATTGAGGCTACATCTTGACATTGTTGTATTCAAATTACATAAATATGAACACGTGGAGTTAATGATAGACAATTTATTTTTTAAAAACAGTGTTTCAAAAAAGAATGATATTATAATCTTTGTAAAAACCACTTATGAGAAACATTGTGTTATATTTACAAACTTTATTGGTATAAAAATTTTAATAAAAAAGTAATTAACAAATTTTTGTGATTTTGAAGATTTTTCGTAAACATTTAAAACTATGCAAATTATAAAAACCCTTTTATTTATATTTTAGAAATTTTTTGATAATAACTTCCTATGAAAATAACATTTGAAAAACCCTTTTTACATTTTCTAGCCTTTCGACGACCAAGAGATAAAAGTCTTGAGTGTATCTAAACACAACAGGTCACCTTAAAATACTAAGTATACTTTATGGTCATTTGTATTGCTAAAGGTTTAAGTGATTAATTTTTCTATTCGTAAAACACTAAAACGGTCTGTCAGCCTATAATATTACTAAGTAAATTTTATGATATTATTGTGATTAAAGTATTTTATTTTACTTTTAGACATTATTACTACAGAAAGTTAAATTAATTGTTCCATAAAAAAAATTGCATTTGAAAATGTCATTGTGTGTATACTGTGTACAATATAATAATGTACTCTAAAAGTCTCAATAGTACAAACGAATAATATTTTTAAATTACAACAACGTTTTAACATTTATTTATTTATTTTAATTTATTAATTTAAATAAATATAATATGTAATTTCGTCCAAATGTGAACTTAAAATTTTTGTAAAAATAACTGTGTTCATATTTTTTTTAGATTTGATTATAGTATTAACTATTTCTGAGAATTCTTGTTTTTAATTTTCAACATTTTATATTTTTTAACTACGAAATAGTTTGAATATTTTCCAGATTTTGATGAATGTTGTCAAAATTTGAACATGAAAATCGTACATATGGATTTTCAATATTTATCAACTACTGTTATAACAACTTAAAAGGAACCTTGTATTCAATTTTCAAGCTTTTTGACCGAACACATTTTATAGAATAAAAACTAAAAATTAAAAATGTCCATACATAACTTAAAACGAAATATAATA
>PVMI01009747.1:0-31813 GCA_008528875.1 Aulacorthum solani | reverse complement strand
AAAAATTATATTTTATATACAATATATATTATAGGTAGGTACACTAAACACACACTTATTCGACATTTCAACTTGTACCTTACAGAACAATTAATAGGTAGGGATCAAAATTCATAATATTATATGCGTGTACCAGTACATATACAGAGTGATGCGCCAAGCATGCATGCTCACCCCCCTTTTTCTTCAATAATGAAGTTATTCAAAATCTGATTTTTTTAATTTTTAAGTATACTTTAAGACAATATTTTCAAATTCTTGAAATATTTAGTGCTACTTATGGAGTGTTCTGTGGGAAGATACAACCTCAGTGCCGCAACAATAAGGGACGAAAGGTATTCATTGCATCCCCTGACCAAGTATTTGTATGTTTAAATGATGGGAGAGGGTCCATCATCAAAAGAAAAAATTAAGTAAATTATTACTCTAAAAAAAAAAAAATAGAAAAAATATATGTTATGTTTAAATGTACAATAAATATTGAGGTACCCATTAAATATTAATTATAACTTGGACTAGGTGTGAATCTCGATATAGAGCAATTTTCACAAGAAAGTATTGCTATTTGTTACAGTGATGTTTTAAAATCCTTAACAAATAAATTTTTGACAAGTGACAATAAAGATTTATGAATTAAATGTTAATAAAATCATTGATGATTCTGGTAACCAAAGGCAAGAAAAAACATTTTTGTAAGTAATTTTGTTTACAAATTATCAGTATATCAGAAAATGTAATTCGTATATGTTCGTATTCAGTTATAAAGGCTGGTCACTTTTGGCCATATACAAACAATAGTGTAAATATAGCTTTTATATAATTATATTTAACAAGTTTTAGTGCTCCCATAACATTTTTCGCATCAGGGCCCCATAAAACCTATTGTACAAACTTCTGTTTTTCAAACGAGAACACCTATAAAACTATAAATTATACAATAGATATTTTTTCTGAAATCAAAATAAAAATTCGTACAAGTAGTTTCTGAGTAATGTAACTTTATTTCTAAGGACAAAAGATCTATAGTAATGAGTTAATAAGATAAGGAGGCTATGGTGATTTGAAAATTGTAGTCGTTTATACTAATCTATCGATATTTATTATTTGTAAAAATGGCCCAAGTATAATACCTAAATACTAAATCTAAATGTACGTAGGTATGTTCTATATTTATGTGAAACCAGTTAATGGATTAAAAAAATACAAACATTTTAATAGCTAAGAGACTCATTCGAATTTCAAATATGATAGGTACGTCAACATTTTCAAAAAAATCATTCACTAATTAATTAACAGTAAAAGAGGGGGATTCTTATTTGAAAAACACAAGTTTGTATTACCACAGGACACTCCTTCAATAGTACAAAAAAATTCAAAATGTTAAAAATATGGTTTTTAAGTATTTTTAAGAATTCCAAAAATCAGAATTTTAATAAATTCATTATTAAATAAAAAAAATGGGGATATGCTTGGTGAATCACCCTGTATAATATATTATATTATTATATATTTTTTAATTTTATAGTTTTAATTTTAGTCTGTAATCACTTTAAAATTTATAATTTTAGATTAGGAAGGTACCTATACTTAATAAATTATATGTTAAGTAGGAACACATTAACAATTTGCAAATAGTGTGCTTTTACTAAAAACTAAAAATAATAGTTTTGTATGCTGTTTGTATTTTAATTTTTAAATTCTAATAAAAAAAAATTTTAATTAAATACTTGAATAGTGAAAAAGTTTTTTAACCTTCATATATCATACAAAATTCTGGACTGTGCATTTCTATGCACATAAATGCCATACTTAATTATATACTCGGATTTCTAATAAAACGTAAGCTATTTCTAGATTTGTAGTACACAAATTTAAACTCATAATATAATTGGGTTTTATTGTGTATTTTTAATTAGGAACTTCAAAAAAATTGATTATATAGTAGCAGAGTAGCTATATATACATATTAGGTACACACGTAATGAGTGCCAAATAATATATATTGCATTCAACCATTATACCAGACAAATCGATTTTTGCCATAGAGTTCTTATTTAAATATTACGTACAAAATATATTAATTTTCCTAAATAAACTCAAATATAAATAAGTTATGAACGTTTGATTTTGGCATGTTTTTTGGCAATAACTCAAAAACGATTCTAGTCCTAGTATATGTCTCACTAATCACTATACAAACATATAACTTAAATTTATTTTTAAAGCGTTAAAACATTTTTAGGTTTTTAAAAACAAATCAAACGTTAGAACCTATATTTTTAACCTATTATTATTTGTTAATTTCTATAATTAAAATCCAAAGCCATAGGTCGAAGAGAAATTGGTATTATTTGTAGATGAACATACAAAAGGTTTTCTTGAAAATCTTATTTATGAATATATATATATATATATATATCCATTTACTATTTAAACAAGGTGTAAATTTCGCGTCTCTACTCTCTACACGCAATGTGATTTTTGATAAAATTATTAGGTATGTATCTAGCTACCATCTATTTACTTTTGATATGTATAAAAACTCAAAAACAAATTTGTTTTAAAAGATGTATAGTTTTGATTTATAATACAATGAGTAGGTAGATATAGGTAGATAAACTTTCGAGCTATAATTTACGATGATATAATGTATGTGTGACATATTAAACTTACATTTACAACTTTCACATACAGTACAGGCTATCTATTTCATTCGTCTCATGGCCGCCAACCATATGATGTCACAGCTTACCGGTACTTCGGATTTCTATCATAATTTTTTTTTCACATTACATTATCATAATATTTTTTTTATATAACAGCTGCAATAGCCGATGTATTTAGATGCCTATTTAGTGCATATTGTGAATTTAACAAGTAGGTATCTGGGTAAATACCAATTAATATTAAACATAAATGTAAATAGACGATACGGGAGAGACCGAGGCAAGTTTGTTACAGTAGTGAGTTGATATACATCAAACGAAAATTATAAAACGTATGTACTTATGTTGGCTACAACGCAACACATTATTATCATAGGCGTAAATTTGATATTAACCCTGGGGGCTAGAAATATAATTTAGCACGTACCTATTAACATAATTTATTAAACTTGCTAGTGTACGTTAGGAAATGCTATGGGGGCTACACCCCCCCCCCCAAATTTAGGCCAATGATTATACCAAATAAATAATAATTATGATTTGATTAATATATTGATTAAACTTTATCACAAATGAAACCAAAGTTATTGTGTGATTCAAAATTTAATAGATGGGTATCTAAAAACGAGAAGTGATTTAAATACACAGGTATTTAAATATTCAAGTACCTCCACTGCTCCACATGTGATCAATAGATAATATATATAGATACTATACACTTTATGTGAGTGACTCGTCACGCAATAAAAAAAAAACAATATCCATAGTCTATAGCCGTAGTTTGCAAAGTCCTTTTGAGTTTTTGGAAATCAAAATTGATCCTTTTTAAAAAAAATTTAATATAATGTAAAATAAAATATTCCAAACGTCAAAACATTATAAAATTAAACCATGAATAGTATAAAGTATAGTATATAGTATATAGTATTTATGCTAGTATAAACATTTTGTTAAAAATCAAGACATCAAGTATCTATAGTTATTTGGTTTTGAATTACGACAATGTAAGAAGATCGATTTAGTCAAAAACTGGTTTCACATAAAAATTATATTGTATTTTTGAATTTTATTTTTATTTTTTTCAATTATTAAGAAAAGTTCTAAAAATTGTTTATTTCTTTTTTTCTACTATAAAACTGTCTCGACACAAAAAAACATACATCATTGTAAACTCATTACAACCATTGTTAAGTTAAGAACCTACAACTTTTAATTCAATTAGATGTAAATGTAACCTATGTACTCGTAGTTATTTAAATTATAAAATCGATACATACAGAATATACTGTAATAAATTTCGAAATTAGGTATTACCTACTTAGTGTTCTATTTATTATAGGTACCTATTATACATAAGCTATAAACTCTTATACATTTAGACGTGAATAGAAAATGCAAATAATATAATTCATATCTTGACGTGATGTCGAATGCTTATTAGGTATACTAATTAAGACATTTGAGTATTTGACGATATTGTGACCATTAAAATTTAAAGTATTAACAAGTAATAGTTATACATACATATATATGCAATACATGTAGTATTAGGTATGTACATAATATATTGTATAACTTAAACTAAAATAATTTGCAAACACATGATTTTTACTTGTATTGACTGAAAACCTATTAGTTAGGTAGGTAAGTAGGTACGTCTTACTTGCTGTAGGTATATTGAATTAAAAATAAGATAACACACACTATCTCTTTTATTGTTTTATTAGATTCTATAAAGTGTATAAATATAGACATTTATATAATGTATATTAATTCAAATACTCTGATACCAAAAATTATGCTATTTTACAACATTCAACTACAGACGCAAGTACATATAGTAGGTATTGCTAATATTATCGTTTAATGTTTATAATAATATTTTTATACCTTACACAATTATTACAATAAAATAATAATTTGTACTCGATCTATTATTAAAAAATTGCAGTTTAATAATTTGATCATTGATGTATATAATTCGAGCTTCAATATAATTTTATGGACTTTTGGCAACACATATATACTCGCATAAAACTTTCGAAAATAAAAATAAACCCACGTTTGATCTCTATAAACCCGAGAGCAACTTAATCAAAATTTTAGAACCATTTAACAGCTTTTAATAATAATATATGATCAATTGCAATCTACAATATTATATTATTATAGCATATCACAATATGGTATACCACCTATATTATTTATATAATATATATGAGCTATACGGATTTATTGGGTAAGATTAGGTAGATAGGTTTGTAGGGAACCTATTATATTATATATTATATATAAAGCACTAAGTGCCTACTAGAAAAGTGTAATGAATGAATATAATATTATGAAACTTTGAAAACAAAATCTTAAACAAAATCGTAAATAGATAATATAGGTAAAATATTTATAAATATGTGTGTGTGTGGGTAGGTATGTGTGTAACCTATATTATTATATCAAATATAAAGACGGGAGATCATATTATTTTACTGCAATTCGATGTCTTGATAGTTGACTACGTGGAATGAGTCCATTCGTCCCGAAAACGCCGAGAAAGTTTTCGTTTGACTCGAAACACTCCGTTTGAATACTGAAAACAAATACTTTTAAAATATATTACACACAATTACCTACGTGGCCACTATAGGTACCTACCCATCACATCGATTGACAAACAGTGTGCAGATTAAAAATAATCAGTACTGAGTCTAAAATATTTAAATATGACGATAGTACCTATCAATAATACTATACGTCTATACCCATGCCAAATATAATAGTATTATGTTAATAATTAGTAATTACCCAATGCCAGATGGTGACGTTTTATGGTACAGTAAGTTGTAGTTGCATGGTTAAAGAAATGGTTTCCTTTTATTGATTTCCTTCAGCCGTTGTATTTGTAAAGAAAACTAGGTAAGTGAATTTCAGAGAGCGCTTCAGATATAACGGTGGACATACATAATATAAGTACCTATATATACCTAACCAAGTATGAAATACCCTATGTGCCTAACTACATACCTATATATTAAGTGTTTGTCTATCCTATACCTAGGCGGCTACGCGTAACACAAAAATATAATGTAACAATACAATGTGACAATAAGCCGAATTTCTGATAAATAATGCTAAATAAACCCATCGAAATTGATATCTGACGAAAAACACTTCATAAAAACGAAAGGCTACGGCATTTCCGACGGCAGACCATGAAGATATTTTTAATAGTAGAAGCCTAGAACAATGCACATTAGGTACTTTCAAAATGTTATTTCTGTTATCATTATATATGTATATAAATATTGAACTCAAGCACTTTAAGTTGAATCTCGGCGGCCGAGCATAACAAATAGATACAGTCCTATGATTTTTCGTAGTAGTAAAACCTAATGGAAAGAATACACTTTCTTAGAAATGCCCATAAGCAAGTGAGAATTACTATATTGGCCGAAGTTTATGGGTAATATTGTACCTATACCTATGCGTAGGGAATAAAATTGCGTAAAATTATCGTTACGCACCTAACCTCAGATGAGCTGGTGTATTTTTTAGTACAAAAACATATCTTACAGAATGTCATAACATGTCTTAATTTTAATTTATTTAAAAGAAGAGAACATTTGGCAGGTCAAAAATCCTGATTTTCAAAATTATAACTTTAGAAACTAGAATATACATTTGAATAAAGCACAATATTTGTTATTTTTCAAACGTATTATTCAAGCATTATTTAGTCAGATGACAATTAGAGCTCTAAGCCAATTTGAAAAAAATTTTCCTTTTACATAAAAAAAAATAACAAAATCCATCTATTCTAAGGGACGTGAGAGGTTTTCCTGTGAAGTCATTTTAGTTGATATACATCTTAACAACCCCTCTAAATAGGTATCAAAACCGTAGATTAGTGGAAAAGTATTAATAAGTACCTAAAAACTAAAATTTAATTTTTTAATTCTATAGAATTGCGAGAAAATTGGAAAACCTGGCACCGACAATCTTAAGTATAAAGTACATAAAATCAGACAGTAAACAGCGGTGCAACACCCTAACTTGATAAAACACTCTCAAGAGTATTGAAAAATTGTAACCGAAGTGTAAGTAAGTATATTTGGTAATTTATTACTAGGGAACATGAAACACCGATGGTCAAAAATGACAAGAATTTATACAAAACAACAAATATTAAAGAATTTAATCTGAAAGACAAAAATATTTACATAGCTATGCTAGAGGGTTCATGGGTAAGTCACATCATACTGTGGATTGTAATTAAAATAAACAAATAATTTTTAGCTTTAAAATAGTCAGAAAATGTTTATAATTTATTTGCATGAATATTGAATAGACATGGACACTTGTACAATACACCAACGAGCAATAATTCTTAGGTAACCTAAGTATAGGTGTAATATAGGTAGGTTCCTAGATAGGTTACTAATGATATTATTATATTTGAGAAATACCAACTTAATATATTTTATTTTTTTCGCTATTAATTTCTGGGTAGTTTCCACTAATCCTTAAAGCCCTGTAATAGTTACAGTTCAAGTTCTGCTACTTTAAAACATTCATAATGAATCCTAAACCCTTAATATTAACTATTAAGTGTCCTTAAATTGGCAATAAATCACTTTTACAACATGGTTGACCTAATCTTCATTTTGAATCTTTGCATGTTGAAAAATGATCGTTCGGAATTTTATTTAACTAATATTGTTAATGACTATTTGGACATTTTTTTTCAGTAGTAGTTGTAGTACTTGAATTGGAAAAAAATTAGGAGGGATGCAAAAATGTAAAAAAAATTAGCTTAACAAGATTTAAATTGATTTGGAAATAAATTATTATTTGTTTATATAGATAGGTGAGCCAAAAGACAAATTTCAAAAATACAATTATAGGCTAATCTAAAAACAAGATAACAGTTGTTAATAATTAACTTACATGGTAAATACTGTTAATTTAAGAAAACACAATTAAAATTTACAATAAAGAAGAGCATGATGCCACTTCAAATTCAAAAATTGAGTCTTAAACTTTTTTCACTTGAATCCTCTTTAAATGCTTAAATAAAAATAACAATAATATAATATAATGTAATAATGTAAGTACCTATATATTATTTTCTATGTCTATAAAATGAGTTGATGGTTAAGTTTTCATCTTTAATAATATATTTTGCACACTCCCATAACAAATCATTTTAGATAAAACAAATTCAATCGGTTCCCGCCATGATCCAATTTTTTTCGCTTACCCAAAGATTACTAGTCACAAACTGCTAATGTATCAATAAATGTAAAATTCATAACATAAATGCTGAAAACATGGTTCTGAAAACAGGCTAAAATATTGGGGCAAGCTCATAAGATTCTGGTCTGTCGTTAAAAAGACATCAAGAACCAAAAAGTACACATAAAGTACTTTTTAGAAGAATTTCTGATAAGGTAACACTTGTATAAACGTAATTAGTTACTAAAGTTACTTACAAGCTCAAGCTGCATTCTTCTTAAATTTTCACGTCACCTTCATGAACAAAAGTTCTATTATATGTTATATGAGTACAATATCTCATGAAAAATAACCAATAGAGGTCAGTCACCAGAATATAATTATGTGCAAAATTGTTGTATAATATTGTATGTAGTTGAAATCTAATAAATATATTTATATAATGTTGTCTATCATAGTATCATAAATACCAGTTCTTATGGCAAACATTGACAATCTTAATGGCTAAAATAGTCATCAACTGATCCATAATGAAGTACAAATACAATACATTTAAACAATTAATGAGTAAAATCTGTTAACCTATTGTATAATATGATGCACCGTGTAGGCAGTGTTACTAGTTATATATTGTATTGTCATCAGTAAGATATTGAAAAATTGATGCAGTGATTAAAATGTTACCTATTTGTGTTACAAGTTAAAATAATTTATATTTTGTACTACTTGTATCTAATGTTGAATAAATGATTCCAAGCTATATTTTTTAGTAAAATTGTGGCAAGATATTATAATGTCTAGAATGCATTTTTAATTATTTCAACAATAATTTATTGGTTAAAACTTTAATTAGATTGAAAATAAAAAATAAACCTATACTTATTTTACCTTATAGACATATTACTACAATACTTAACATTTAAAATTATTTAACTGTAGACTAAATAAGGTTATAAGAATGCAAAACATAAATGCTATTAAATGTAATACATATAACAATTAATACAGCATATTATAAAAAGCATTTATATATATACAAAATTGTCGATTGACTATTTATTAGTTTCATTATTTGTGTCAAAACAAAATATGCATGCTCCTAGTATAAAATATAATATTGTACAATATAAATAAAATCTTCAAGAAATATATACCTATACCATTTATTTGGTTTAGGCAACTTAAATCAAATGGAAAGTTACACTGTATTAGGAATATAATGCATATTTAATCATATTGTATTATTTAAGTTCATTAAAATATAATTTTTTAACTATGCAATTAAAGACACAAAAGAAATCAAAAATATTAAAACTGAACAAAAAATGTTTTTTTTATTAATGGATTAAATAAATAAAATAGTAGTATGATTAGAAACTAAAAATGTATTCATGAAATATATTTTGGAAAATTATTTAAAATTCTTATGGGTGTAAGGAGTTTGAATATAATAAGGAAGAAATTTAGTTACATATAAAGGTTCAAAAAATAATAGTAGTTTATCATGAATCAAAATCTGGGCAAAAACAGATACTTCTTGATTCAAATTGTTGAGCTTGTAAAACATAAAATATAATACCTTGTGTTAACTTTTAAAAAAATGCTAAATAAGTGACTTAAAATAGTGTTCTTTTGTATAAGTATTAAAGAAAGAACTGAATTAGTACATACAAATTAATCAAAGTAGTGTATTCTATATATAGTATAAACAGAGTATTGTTTATACTGTAAATGATTGTAAGGTCATATGCATATCACAATAACTAGTAAGTAAGATGATCATAATTTATTTAAAAAGAAAATCCAAATTATATCACAATGATAAGATAGTGTAAAATATAAATTAATTTTAGAAGCTTAAATACAATAATAAAATGTTCCACTAACCAAAAGCTAGTTTCATGCAAGTTGTCATATCAAATTAAATAACTAAATAATAAAATGAAACATATTTAATGCACATGCGCAAATTAAATGTTAAACAGCTGTTAATTATAAAAATAAAACGTAATAATTTCATACAAGTATTACAATGACTTGTTTTATTTTATTACACACCTCCAGAAACAATTTTTTCTAGTTTATAAGTTGGAAAACCTGCACAATCTTTAGCAATGTAAATGCCATATTCTGTGAGGTCCTGAACAGCTGGTTTGACCACACGCATATTGTGCATCACGTTACTGGTGTCAACAGCATAATAACCTATTAATCATATAAAATCAATGTTATAAATTACAGAAAAAAATGTTATATACGTAATGAGTATATTACATTGGTATAAGTAATTTACTAAAACATATTAATTCATCTTCTATCCATTAAATCAATGATTCACAATGTTAATGTTAATGTAAAATGAAAATTCAATTCATTAATTTAAATCTTACTTTTTAAATTAATTAAGTTAATATTTAAGATTCACTATGTATACTTTTAAACAGCACATTTATAATAATTCATGTGCGAGCATATAAATTAAATATGATTAAATGCACTAGTTTAATTTTAATAAACATAATCAGTCCACATAACAATTTTCAAAAAACCAAGTAACAATATCAATAAATTATATTTTATGTAATCATCAACCATTAAACCAACAATACAAAATAATAATCTACAACAATACCTTTTACATACACTTCAGTATTTATATTAACTCAAATATATTGTATTTATTATCCTCTTTATCACCACCACACTGTTCACAAAAATTAATAGTACTATGTTAATAAATAATGATAAATAGTCCCAATTACTAATTCAATACTCTCAAATATGGATACGGTCTAGTAACAGAATATTGCAATACAAACACAAATTATATTACCATTCTAGCCTTTACCAGAAATAAATAAACAAGCACTGATTACCAGAATATACTTATCGGCAAATAAAATTATTCATACACTAGAAGTGGACGGGTTCATTGATATAATCATCTTAATGGCCAAATGTCTAATGGAACGCCATTATTATACAATATATTAAGTATTCAACATTGACATGATTTCTAACACATACTAAATAATCATATAATAGCCATTATAATATTCTATCCAGATTTAACCACAAATACTCTAGCAAATAAACATTTATACACACAATTCAAAATGCGCTTGCAACTGAAAGATAAAAATAACCAAAAACGTAAATTTTTTCTTTAATGAAAAAAAGTGACCACAAATCAAATACAATAATTATTAGCCAAACTCAAATCAAATGTCAACAGAAAATATCTAGTTATTCACAAAAAAAAATAGAAATATGGACACAGGATAATAACAATAACACACACACAAAATATGTACAACACTACACGTCTATACCATAAATAAAATAAAATACAAAGAACCATCATAAGACTTTCCTAAAATCTTTAGAATATATATATTAATAACTATAAATTTAGTGACAGAAATCAGAATACAAATAAGTATTGGGTAATTCTATTAAAACAAGAACAACTACAGTATACTCATGCCTAAGACTGATAACTGTGGACCAACAAATGTTACAAAAGCATTTTTACATTAAGACAATACCAACTGTCAATTAACTTGCAAAGTTTTACAACAAAAGATTTCATTTTCATCTGAACACTAATAATATCTAGTTTTTTACCAAAATAAATATTATTGCAAATCATAATTTAAGTGCTTTTTAACCATTGTCAGTCATTTTAATTATTAATATTTTAGCTCAAAATATTAGTGTTAAAAATGTACACATATTTTATATAAGTATGTAACCTAGTAGATTTAAGACTATAGCCAAAGTTATCAAAAACAAATAAAACAATTTTGACACTTCTAAGAATTTGATTGATTTAGAGTTTATGAATACTTACCACTTGACATTTTGAACAATAAATCATACAAGGATTTTGGTGGCAATACTGCACTGCGGTTCAACGGCATAATGAAACAACGCTTTCCGTCAATATCTACAATACCAGTGACATTCTGAAATAAAATAAATTAATAATAAATATTAAAATACTTAAATTATTTTTATTATTATTACCGAGCTAAAATCATGAATGAAACGAGCAGAGTTAGCAAGTGGTAGAATCGGAATAATTTTTTCATAACTATCTTCCTTAAGATCAAGTTCAAAATCTTCTTTAAATTCAGATATAACATCTTCTGGGTTCATCATCTGGTTGTTCATTTTTTCCATATTCAAAGCAAAATTCTATAATGTAACAATAATATTCAATAAAATATTTGACTTACGTAGTTTATTAGACCATAAATTAAATATATGTGCATTTGTATTTATTTATAGAATTACAATTTTGAAAATTATAATTATGAAAAAAACATTTTTGATACAAATAAAAATCCTTAAAAAGGTTAAATATGCAAGTTATAAAAATATATTTAAAAAAAGTTTATTTGTAAGTTATGTTAATAGTATATTTTATAAGGTATGAATAGCAGTCCGACTATGAACTAATTACCAAACATTTTTGTTTACCTCAAGTTTCTTGAATTCCATATCATTTTTCAATTGGCTCATTTCGTAATCATTGTTTATATCTTGAATTGGAAGAGATAATTTATCATTTAATGCAATAGTGCCAGTGCCATAGAAAGCATCATTCTATACCAAAAATACCATACTTATTAATACAATAATTTATTAACACTGAATTACCTAATTTATTCTTAACAAATAAACATTAAAAGAAAGGGTGGGAAAGTAGGTCTGTCGGCCTATATAACTTAGTACTAAGATATTATGATATAATATATTATAGCTATCAAAGTAATCAGTAAAAATTCTAACTTAAAGCTTTTGTACAACAATATTGTAACTATGTATTTATTATTGACCAAGCAAAAACTTAATACAAACATTTATAGAAAAAAATATTTTTTTAATTTCAAATGTGGCTTAAAAAGAGTCAATATATTTTGAAAATTGTATGTTGTATGGAAAATAAACATTGGTAAAAATGTATAGCATCTACCTATTTTCTTTTTTTTTAGTTCTAACAGAAAAACAAAAGCAATTTTGTAATAACTGGTTTTGAGTAAAAATTCATATATTTTTTTTTTTGTTTTTCTCAAAGCTTTTGAGAATTTTAAGAAAATGTTAATTAAAATTTTTAAAAGCACCAATTTGTCACTAGAAAATAACTCTTAAGTTGAAAATCAAAGCATTTTTTTAACTACTTATAGTGTATAGACAAAACAAAAAATACATTAATCCGCTCCACTCAGAATCTAAAAATCATTTACATTAGATAATTTACAAAGTTTTATAATATTTATTGAAAAAGCAAATTTATATAATGGACATAATGACATATGAGGACATTTTTTTTTTTTTGCTTTGATTTTAAATGTTTAAATTGATACTAGTCTATTATAAGTTATAGTAAAAAATGTCAGCAGTATAATATATTAATACATAATATTTGACAACAAAGCGGAAAATTTATTGAAAATGAATTGCACATTACTTGCGATGTTAAATAATTATAAATATTAGATTTTGAGCGGAGTGATGAATGTATTGATTTTACAATGATGTGTGTTTTTTTTATTTTATTTTTTCCATCACCTTTTAGGACACTAATAATGCTTCGATTTTCAACTTCAATAACTTTTCTAGTTGGAACTTAAATGTAGTTGGCATGTTGGCAGGGGGGGGGGTCAAATGTAAAAATTTCCAAGTAATTTTCAAAAGCGCGGTGAAAAACAAATGAAAAACTAAGGAAAAAAACGGGAATTTTTACGCAAAATCCGATTTTGACAAAATCGATTTTGGTTTTTGCTGTAACTCTAAATCAAATGACCGTCTAGTCATGAAATTTTCACTGGTTATTTATATTAGCATTTTCTATACACGATCTTTTAATTTTTTTTTTATAAATGACAATAAAATTTTATTCGTTGGGTAAAAAAGCTTCAAAATTTATACGAGGATCCTAATATATTGTTACAACAACAGTTAAAAAATATTAAAAATACATAGACACAATTTTTTTTAATAAGCATTTACAGTTCGAATTTTGACAAAATACATAAAAATCACAAAAATGTGTAATTTATTTTGAGTAAAAAATTCATAAAAATTTGATACAAGAGTCTTCATGAGTTTGCCTACTTTAATCAAATAAAAAATATCTACCGGAAAGTCAAATTAAATTTTTATGAGGGTTTGAAGTTCATATTTTGACAAAAGTCATCAAAATCTCGAAAATTATCAACCATTGTATTTAAAAAATTATAAAATGTTCAGTTTTTATAACTAAGGTTTGAAAATGTAAAACAAAGATTCTAATAATAATTCATACTGTAACCAAAAAATGTATAAAATATAAAAACATAATTATTCTTTACTAACATTTTGAATTCAAATTTGGACGAAATTACATGTTAAAATCAATATTAACAATTTTGGTTATTTTGTTGTAACTTAAATATATTATTCATGGATTTAATATGAAACTGAAAAATCAAAAAATCAAAATATGGCCTATCCATACAATCTACAGTTTAATATTGCCCACGATTTAAGATAGTATATTTTAGTCTGTGTCTTAAATTGTGATATACCTACCGTATAATAACAATATCAATATAATTTAAAATATCCTAGAGTCTAGACTGACATTACGTCTCCGCTCAGAATAGTTTTTCGTATACTATGATATTATATCATTGAATTCAAATTTAATACCATCCATTATACAGTAACCAACTAGTAACCTACTGTACAGCAGAGCGACATCCACTTGGCCCCTTTGTTTCAATTTAATAAAACAAACACTGAAGCAATCCCATTTTATTTGGGAATTAAAGATTTTCATGTAGATTAAAAGTAATTTAAATTTTTGGAAGAATATGCATTCAACTTTTATTACATTTTTAGGTATAATTCGATTCACTTATAAATTTACATTTGATCATATAAGAAGTGATGTAAAAATTTAGTTTTTTAATTTTTTTACTATACCATTATTTTATTAATTTGTATATCGTGTGTCTAACATCTATGCTTATATTACACTTTGTATAATACAGTGTATATTTAAGAACATAAATACAGCATAATTAATCTTTATATTATACTAATTTTTAATAAAATTTATTTTACTAACTTCACATAATAATCAAAATATCTTTTGTTGGGAAATTATACAAATTAGATAAACACTAATTATTGCTCATACAAAAGTAGGTGGATTAAAATTCATCAATGATAAAAATAAAGGAAGAATGATAATATTAAAACTTCAACTTAACAAGAAATCAGAAAATTAACAAAATATTAAATAAATATTAATAAATTAGGACCAATGGCTAATGATATAATAAATAACAATATTAGCAAACATAAATCTGATCTGTAGTAAATCATAAATTATGATAATTGTTTTTTGTATAGAATTGAATTATTTTGAATAATAATTCTGTATAGCTTTTATTCATAATACAGTTTGCTAAATGTGTATTATACAAATTAAAATCACTAAATAGATGTCAAACATATAAAACTGGCGATTTCATCAAACACTTTATTGTCAGCAATTTAACAGAAAATTGTAAATAATTCTTACATGCACCCACTCAAAAATCAATATGCAAACATATAGTATAAGTTGTCTGTTACCTATTGACTATAGGCCAACAACTGTTGTACAGCTGTGTAAACATTACAAATTACATAGTGAATTATTGAACAATTTTTCTCTTATATATATATTTTTTTATAATATAATGGAAACTATTCAAACAATAATATAGTAAACAATAAATTTACCATTAAAAAAAGAATCAATTTTATTTTTTCAGGGTATTATATACAATGATAAAATTATACTTTTCATTTTTAAAGTTCCAAAAGTTTAAGTGTTTTTTGAAGAATATGGCACACAATTTACTAAAAACATTTGGTTTATTAATTTAAGAATCCAACAATACTGGTTTCAATAAAATATAGTAACATAGATTGATACTTCTAATACATCAGATAATACTTCTAATACTATATCAGGTATATCAACACTAAATATTATAATATTACAAATAGGATTATAAGGATTAAAATATTTAAATTATAAAGGACTTCGTAAATTTTTATAACATGTAAGTAGATAATATAAACCCAAGCATTGCCATAAGAAATAATGTAAAATGTATGTTTTTGAATTAAAAATTTAGTTTTTAGTAATATGGATGAATAAATATGTATCAAATATATTCTTTATAATAGAGACATAGAGGAACTAATATACTATACATATATAGATTAGGAATTATAATATACTAAAATAGATTTTTTTATAAATGTATAAAATTATTATTTACTGTAATCAAGACATTACCTCGTCATTAAAAGCATTTCCAATAGCTCTATAAATATGTTCCCCATAGAGCATCATGAATGTAATTACTAATGACATCAGCAATACATAAATTAATGCCCACATAGAATAAACACGATCATTAATGACTCTGAGTACCAAAAATTTAGATCGGACAGGGCGGTTATGTGCACCATTTCCTGATTCCAGGTCTTTTTCCTGAAAAAACCAAAAATTATTTTAATACCTTATTTTAAAAACAAATCAAATGTTTAATTTCATAAGTGATGTATCTTATACTAATAAAAAAATATATATACATTTTATTTAAATAAAATGTTAGTAAATACTTAATTTTAGATATTACAAATAAAAGAAAAAATGTTAGTAAGTGCTCAGCTAATTATAAATTAATAAATAAAAATAGTTTTATGTATGTGATACCAATTGTTTAAGAAATATTGAAGAGAAATATTAAGTTTTTAAATCATCTGAACACTAAAATTTGTAGACCTCGAAAGCTAATAGGTATTATGTCAAATATGTTAATATCTATAATAATAAAACTAGGAAACTCCATTTAAAAATTCTAGGAACAAGCAAATAAGTTTTTTGTTTAATATAAAACAAAATATTTAATTTATTTTTAATAATAATTACTAAAAACAACTAATTGTCGTTAGCTATTAGAAGTTATTGAAAAAAATGGAAGAACAATAATATAAATTGAAAATAGCTATTGAAGTATATAGTTTATATTTATTTTACAATCACATTGTGTGTATTTTTAATTACCTAATATTACCTAACTATTATCACTATCTAGTATGTACTAATTTTAATAATTTTAACAGTTTAATAATAAACAAAGATCTGACATTTGTAATGAATACGGTGATGTAATAGTATATTAAAAAAAATAGCTATACAAAAATAGTTGTCAGCAAACGGGAAGCAATTAATGTCAATTTAAAAATGTATTATAAAATCCCATACTTAAGTATGGGGTATCTACGGAACATTATCAGTACTTACAGTAAATATAAAGATTACAACTTATAAGCAGAAAAAAAGGCTAATATTGTCTTCAAAACCTATTAAAATATTATACTACTACTGAACTACTGAGGAAATCTTTTAAATAGTTGTGTAAATTTTACCCTGTTCTAAATAGATAAGTGGTATAATACAGGGTGTTTATTACAAACTGTACCTTTGTTCCAGTTTTAATTAAAATTTGTACTTAGGTATTTAATGAGATAGCTCACGGACAACACAAGGATGTGGTTTTCAACCTTTTGAAAATACATCACATTTTATTTTTCACAAAATTGTCAAGTCTCACTAACATATTATTATATTATTTAGATATAGGTACTACAGATATAATAAAGTATATATTTAAAGTAATAATATCTTCTGAACAGCTTTACGTAATACCAGTTAATAACATAGTACACACATATAAAACTCCAAACAGAATATTCACAGAAAATCCAAATATGCATCTCTCTAATTATCATCTCATGTTTACTTGGACTCATAACTCACAATTATTCTTGTTCAAAGTTAAGCATACATGATTTAATGTTTTAATCACTTATAGATTTAAAAGTATTCAACAGTTAAAATAATGCTCATGGCATACCGTAATGATGTGGAACTTACCGGTTGAAAACAACTGATATAAGAAATATCTAAAACATGTCATTGTTTAAAAAATTATATTTGAAAAATACATGTTCTACCTACCTACTATAGTAGGTACTTACCTACCTAAAAATAATATGAAAATTAAAAAAAGGAATAATGTAAGTTTGGTATTTTATTTTTTTGTATCTTATTCAATCAAATAGGTTCATATAAAAATAACTGGTATGCAATAAATTTTTTCCAATTAGGTGAAATTCTAGTTATAAATTCTACAAAAAGAATTAGTGTAGAACTTAACATTTTAGTTAAGATATTATTGGAATTATTATTCAACCAAAATGTAAGTGGTAGCTAGAAGGTACTTAGAGAACTATTAAAATACAAGTAATAATAATTGAATATAGTTTGTTTTGTAGATCATTGTTATATTTTCAACGCCATAAAAATAAATATTCAATTTAAATACAAAAAAAATAAATGGATAATATAATAGAAAACATAATTGAATTTCCTTTGACCTTCACTTAGGGTTTGGTATTAACTAAACTAATAGTTTATACCCACATGAAATATAACTAGTGATGGTTACCTATTTTATATATCATTGTAATATTTGTAATAACAAAATATAATAAATTATGAGGTTTAGGAATAGTGTAAGACAGCAATATAATTAATTAACGAAATTATTTTATGATAAACTAACATTAATTCAAGGTTTTTATTAATAAACACTAGTATTGTCCACAAATAATAATATGAAATAAATGCCCACATATTTTAATTGATATTGTATAAAAACCTATCAAGCATTAAGTATGACCTGGGGAATATCCCCAACGTAAAAATATGCTGGTACCTAGATAGATACAACACTCATACAAGATACAGACAATTTTAAAATATTGAGAAATATACAGCACTATGTAATGTTGCAATGTCTAAAGAAAAATCAAAGCTTTATCACAGATCAAAGTCTGCAAAACGCACAAGTAATACATTTGGTTGCACAACATAATCGAAAACAAAAGATTCATTGTGAATAGCCAGAAAACAATGAGCTCTCTAATGAAAGCATTATACAATGCTAATAGATTACCACTTTTTAAGTGTGTAATAGTTTGGGCTTGAGCCTAAAAACATTGCATTGATAGCGAGTACATATTATAAAAAAATAAACAAAAATTCACAACCAAGCACATTGTCGTTTACATTAAGATAGGAATTGGATGACATTGAAACTAAACAACAATAGTTTATGAATAATATATAACAAGAATGTTATTGTAAGTCACACAGACGATGACTAAACGAAAATTAAATAACGCAGAACTTTGATGACGTATTCAAAAATGTCTTTAAGCGACAAACAATATAAATATTATGTCTACGTATTATAACAGTCTAACGAATTCACATCGTTTCAGAACAGGAATAAATCTCGTGGAAATAACACTTTTATTCTAATTATAGAAATGAGCAGACAGCAATTACAATGACAACAACAATTATTATAATATAATCGAAACAATCGAAACTCGAAAGCTTGTTTTACAACTTTACAAGGTAGACGAGCGCTATTGAGTCACCAGGCCAGATGTACGTGACATGTACGTCGCAAAACCGCGATTTTATTGTTGTTGCTGAGTATGGATAATCGCACGAACCCGACAATATTGGAAGTCCCCGAACGCAAAATATCGTAAATCGTGATGATACGGTATTATGAGAATAAGAACAACAATAATAGGCACTAATAATAAACATTGTAGCCACCGACATAATATTAACTTAAATACGACGTATTGTATTATATTATTATATCGATGATTTTATAACACGCCCAACAGTGTCGTGAGCGAAACGAAAGAATAACGCATAACAGGTAGGTAGGCGTAAAAAACAAATAGCAAAAACCCGGAAGAGACAAAAAATCATTGTTAATATTGCGAGTTAAGTCTCGGTTCCGTAAGACGGGTGCGGAAACGACGCGAAAAAAAAACACTCAACGCAAATTTGTCGACAACAGTGACTTACCTGTGCAGATGGGTCGATCTCGATGTTGGTGACTAGAGGCACATTGTCCGACTTCTTCTCGGCCGTCGGCATAGTGATGACGGTCATATTGGAGGACGATTAATTACCTTTCGAATATTATAAGTAATTTGATAAAATAATAATACGATTATATTTGACTGGAAGCGCGATGGACTGTGGCGCGAGACAGAGAGACACTGACGGAGCGACTCAACGGGACGTGGACGACTGAACGAGCGACGACGACAAAGGTTAAACACCGTCTGACGGCGACGCCGCGCCGCTGCACTCGCTATAGTCGCTGCAGTGTTGCTCCAATGTTTTGTGTGTGTGTGCGTGTGTGTGTGTGTTAGTATGTGAACGTGTGTGTGTGAAGCGCGCAACTGTGTGTATGTGTGTGTGTGCGCTTCGCAGGTGGGTTAGGCGGTGCAGTAGAGCGATGTTGTAGCGCGGCGGCGGCGCACTCATTTCCCACCCGGCGACCCGCCGACGGTTTGTTATACGATATGAGTGCCGCGGTCGCGGTGTCACCGGGGGATCGGCGATCGTGGTGGGTGGGCGCGCGGCGAGCGGTTTTACCCGCCACCGCCCGTCGTGAACCGTACCCGAGCACTGAGTAAACGGGGGAAATATATTAACGTTTATACGTACGTTTAGGTAGAGAGGTATAATAAATGTACAATATAATATTATTATTGTAATATTGTTATTATTATTATTATTATTATTATTATTATTATTATTATCATCATCATTTATCGTCGCAGCGAACTACGCAGTAGGTAAGTATATCGTTATATACATTTTATAATATATATCGTACACGCATACAAATACCTATATATGTATTATGTATATGTATACAAAGAGTGCCAAACGACAATGTGACAAGCCAGTCGGCCTGGTCGGTGAGGCGGTGCCCGGCGGTATATACATAATATACATTTTAGTATTTTACAATACCTACGTATATTATATCGCATCGCTGTGGTAGGTATATGATATTATGCATATTACACGACGCTCGCGTTATAGCTACGTGACAAATCGAACAAACCGGCCTAATGTCGATCAAATATAACACGGTAATATAATATTATTATTGTACGTATTTTTCGTATATTGAGCATTATCGCGGTGCTGCAGTATAGTCACTAGTCGCATGGACGCAATTTGGTACCGTTTGCATGCTACAACGATGGTGGGAACAAAGAATATTCAGATAACATTATATTGTATGCAATATAGTTTCGTTCGGTTAATGCACACAGCACCTAATTCACCATAGTAAAATAATAGAAGCGGGCTTTGGTAGCTCAAGTCCCCCAAAACTATTGAAAGACCCTCAACAGCAATAAATCAAATAAATATTTATAAATTAAAGTAGATATGTACCTAGTTAAAACAACTTTATACAACTATGGTTTATGGGGCAGAATGGACTGAGAAAAAAATAGTATAACACATTTTATATTATATACATGAATTAATATAACTTACTGGTCATCATGATTATATATTTGCTAGATTCGTAAATGGTAAAAAGGTCAAAAAAAATTGTGTTATTTAATATGCATTTAACATTATCATCAAATTACTATTCCTTTATCGTATATAATGTGAGGTACCTATTTCGTAAAAACTGTTTGATTGGTTCGTTAATCTGATCTTTGACACAACTCGAACACTGTCTTCTATAAAATTTTGTTTGACTTTTTAGATTATTCCCCAATTTTATTCAATTATATTTTTTTTAAATGATCAATAAAAACGTAAAGCTTTCTAGTGAGTAGATGAACAGTAACTATACACAATAAGAGATATTAACACACATTACAACTATCGGACTTTTTTCCTAATATTTTTGTTTTAATAATATTAGGAGACTAGGAGAGGTTCAGAGGTATGCCTACGACATTAAATAGCCAATTGGGTATGCATTTTGTGCAATGAATATCGTCTACCAATGTTATTGCCTAAGGGCTTATATAATAAGTACATCTCCACACAGGTCACTGCCCACTGGTCAGCATCCCGATTCTTGATTTATCATTAGTCATTAAGATCATTCAAATATTAATAGTAAATATTATTATATGCGATTTATGTTACATATTATTATGATTATGTGTTATGTATGTATTACATAAAATAAAGTCTATAATTAATTTGATACCTAATAAATATTGTAGTTGTATACAATTATTATAAACTATATACTTTAATTTGTTTAATAAAAAATTATAATATGTAGGTAGGTATTAATAAAACATGGCGATGCTCAAAAATTTTAAATATTTCAAAAGTCCTTACTACTATTGTTATTATTATACTCGGATCAATATACAAAAATACCTATCAAAAATTATAAATGTATAAATAACATACTAATAATATCTAAAACGTAAAATAACCTCAGTGGAGCAGATAAGAGGAAAAAAAACAAATTATGATTTTGAAATAAAAAATGTGTATATAGGTAAATACAGTGTGTACATATTAAGTTTGTCCAATTATGAAAATAACACTAAATATTTCTACGACATAGTCGATTTTGGTTTTTGGTATAACTCTAAAACAAATGACCGTAGATACATGCAATTTTCACTGAATGTTTAAAATTTAAATCAGCATTTTCTACACACCATAAAACCATCAGGTTGGATATGGCTCTAAATATGTTGAGTTGTTTTGAGCTGTTTACAAACATTTTCAATTTTCAATTTTTTTAGATTTATTTTTCTAAGATGTCGATAAAATTGTATTTGTAGGGTCAAAATTCGTGAAAATTGAATACAAGGTTCCTGATATATTTTTACAATAGCAGTTAAAAAATATTAAAAATACATAGTCACATTTTTTTTTTATAAGCATTTAAAGTTCAAAATTTGACAAAATGTACAAAATATTTTGTAGTTGAATAAAATATATTTATAAAATGTTCAATTTTTATAGCTAAGGATTGAAAATTTAAAATAAGGTTACGCGTAAGTAATTAATCCTGGAACCAAAAAATACAAAATATATTAACCTATTATAGTAGGTCCTAAATACTAATGGCTAATAGTAAAATAAATTACTTTAATCACAAAAATATCATATAATATACCTACTTATACCATAACCTAACCAGGAAGAGGAGTCAGTCCATAGGCATAACTAGGGGGAGGCTAAGATCCCCGAACTTATATTTTAGCCTCCGCCCTGTCATAATTTCTGTACTCCCGTCAACAGTAGCTACATTTAAACATTTAAATTTAAAATATAGTTTTATTGCTTTTCATTTATTGAAAATTAATTTGACCTGTTAAAGGGAGTGTGGGGAGCAGATACCCCTAATTAATTTACTTATTATGAAAATGCTGGGCTGAAGCTCCCAAACTTTAAGGTATAGTTAAGCATATGAGAGTCACTGTGATGGGTGAATTAAATTTGAATTAAATTAAATTAAATCATTGTGTACGAAAAACGATTCTGAGCGAAAACGGTCTGTCGGCCTATAATATTACTAAGTACATTACTTATTAAATACCTAGTTATTTATTTATTTATGTAACTATTGGGCATTAGTACTAGTGTACTACAGTCTATAGACCACAGTAGGTTAAATTATTTTTTTCTCAAAAAATTACATTAGAAAATTTCATTGTGTGTATAGAATATAATAATGTACTCAAAAAGTTTCAAGTATATAGGTGCCTCCAATTAATATTTTTAAATTACAATAAAATCACTAAAACCACTATTCTTCGTTTAAATATCTAATTTAACTTAAATATATATAAAGAAATTGTACTTATGAATTTTTTAGATTTTTTGCTCACTCTATAAACTATTCATGAGAATCCTTGATTTAAATGTTCAATCCTTAGTTATAAACATTGGTCATTTTATACATTTTTAACTAAACTTGATAATATACTGCTCGCTTAAACACAAGCGAGTCTCACGAGCAACGACGCGGCCGGAGGGATATAAATTATAGGAAAGTTGGAATTTTTAAATTTTTTAGTTTTTTTATTTTTAAAATAATTTTAGAATATTGTTGTTCATATAAAAATGTTTTCAAAAAATGTAGGTATTAAACTATTAATGGTTTACTTATGAAACCAGTCCCATTACTAATTGGTAATTTATAAGATCAGCCCACCGGATTTTGGCCGGTAGCCTGATGAGCCAGTCCAACACTGGGTGTAATATAATCGAACTGATTCTGATTTTCCAAAATTCACAGTCTATTAAGTGGTGTTTGAACAAGTATTTTGATTTTTGAAATTAACATTTTTAAATTAAGAACACTATTACACCGAGTATTAAATAACAAATTTGAATCATATAAAGAGTTGGCATTTATAACGTACATTGTAGTGAACGGGGTCTGCTAGTATAATATAAAGATAAATGCCATATGGCTAATATAGGGGTTGTTAGGCCACATAGCTTTATGAACAATTTATGAGGTCACTGTATTTTTTGTGGATGAGAGAAAGAATACTTATTATTATTTATTATATTATATTGATATCTATGCTCTTGGAAGGTTTATCTTTCTATCATATACATGGTGTATTCACATAGATGAAAATTGCACCCTGATTTTGTTGAATAGGCTAGTCACTATTTTATTATTTTATGATTCGAATAGTGATAAGAACAGTAGACATAGCCGATGTGTACCTACTATACCTATTCCATTAAATAATGAGGCCTCACAATGCCAGTAGTCACGAACTAGTATTGACCCCTTGGGTCCTGGGTCATAAAGGTCTTAATTCGAGCTTTACTGTATAATATGGTTTATATCGCATGATTTATATGTTTATATTAGGGATCGAAATTAACTCAAAACTCAAGCCCTCCCGTGCTAAAGTTTAAATCGTTATTTGTGCCTGGCTAGTGGCTATTTGTACTATTTATACGATAGGTTGTAGGTACACACTGTAAGTCGCATATAATAATTAATAATACTGACAATTGTAATTAGTATTATTTGTATGCATGTTTGCAGTCCTGATCAAGACACGACCATGGCTCAATGAATTTCATGGTTGCAATTTAGGATGGGTAGAATGTATAGGAGTACCTATTGAACTCCCTAGTTCCTACTAAATATAAGGTATCTATAACCTATCCCTAATAACATTGGTAAATTAACATAAAATGACTTAAATTAATCCAAAAATAATATAATATTAATATATATTGTAATTTGGTGTATAGAGAAAAAGCCTCATAGTAAATAATTATTACTTAAATTAAGGTATATAATTATCATATATTGTTAATTTTTATATAAGCAACACTGAGATAAATAATATTTACTGGTGCGTGGACTCAACATTCTCCCAATGATAATAAAATCGAGCCCTCTAAATCCTGCCTCTCTACCCCTAGTCATTACCTTATTGTATTGCCAAGATTATAAATTTATAACTCATATTACCGATGATATGAAAAATTATAAAATTTAACACTAAATTAAATCATGATGTAGAAAACCCTTAGATAAATCATGATTTAGAAAAAAAAGCCAGTAAATGGATGTCGCTCTGCTGTACAGTAGGATGCAAGTGGGTTACTGTAATAGATGGTGTTAAATTTGAATTCAATGTTAGAAAAACATTGTGTGTGAAAAACGATTCTGAACAATGACGGTCTATCAGCCTATAATATTACTTAGTAATTTGGTATATTTGATGATGTTATTGTGATCAAAGTAATTTATTTTAGTATTAGTTATTTGTACGACTACAATAGGTTAATATTTTTGGATTTATTTGTTACAGATTTAGCTACTTACTAGTAACCTTATTTTACATTTTCAATCCTTAGCTATAAAAGTTGAACATTTTACAAATATATTTTATTCAACCACAAAATAATTTGTAAATTTTCGATTTGATAAATTTTGTCAACATATTAACTTTAAATGCTTATAAAAAAAAATGGTGTTATGTATTTTTAATATTTTTCAACTGCCATTGTAACAATATATCAGGAACCTTGTATAACATTTTATGAATTTTGACCCAACAAAAAATTTTTTATTTACATTTATAGAAAAAAAACTAAAAAAATTGAAAATTGAAAATGTTTGTAAACAGTTCAAAACAACTCAAAATATTTTGAAAATTGTATCAAGTATATGAAATGTTTTAATCAACATTCGGTGTACATTTTCAAGTAAATACAAATATTCGTTTTTGAATTGTAATGAAATTGGAAAATCATTCCATATGATATCCAATGTAAAAATTTGAACTTTTATCGCTCATAAAAATTTAACTTGACTTTCTTGAAGAAATTTTTTTTTTTTGATTAAGGTAGATTAACTTTTGAGGAATCTTGTGTTAAATTTTCAAGCTTTTTGACCCACGAATAATATTTTATTTGGCATTTTCGAAAAAAAAAATTGAAAATTGAAAATGTCCGTAAAAAGCTTAAGACAAATCAAAATATTTTGAAAATTGTATGGTGTATAAAAAATGCCAACATAAATACCCAGTGAAAATCTAAAGTCATTCATTTTAGACCTACACTAAAAACCAAAATCGATGTTATCAAAAACCGTGGTTGTGCGTAAAAATTCCCGTTATTCCTTAATTTTTTTTTTTGTTTTTTCCGTTGCTTTTGAAAACTTTTGGACATTTTTACCTTCCTAGTGCACCAACTAGATTCACTTTCCCACCTGAAAAGTTACTAAGATATTGAATTAATTAAAGTTATTTTTTCAGGAACTTAATTTTTTTACAGTATGGGGCTCTTTTACCATATTTTTATTTCAGTTATTTTTTTCCTAAATCCCGTAATTTGTAAGACAACTGAGATCAATAATTCCAGCCTTCCAAGAATAATAGAATAATTTTATTAAATCTGGATTGGTTGATAAATCAAATTTTATTTCCTCGCAAATAAAGAAAGTTCGTCGCACTATGTTTATACATGACGTATTAGTGTTTGAAATTGTTCGAACTGCACCAAACATTGTTCACAGATAAATAAAACAGTGTGACTAGCTCAAAAAACATTTTTTTTTAAATCTATACAAGTATACTTCCCTGTATGTACATTTAATACAATAAGTATAATGAATCATGTATATGTAATTAATATAGGTAAGTAAATTACTAACAATACTTGAAACGATTTCTAACTGTTATAATTTATTTGTTTATTTTAGTTTGAATATTGGCTAGTTATACAAATATATTTTCTTATATAACTATACCTATTTTTCTATCCAAGGATTCATTATAAGAATTTCAAATAAATATAATATGAAACACCGGCAACCTTGTACATACCTTTACTGGTTTATATACTTTCTGGTTTCATGTGCTGAGTGTATAAGGTATACTTATCATTAAATAACAGTAAAGTAGTTATTATAACCTGCTAAAAATGATACTTAGTTAGTTTCTGCAAAAGACAAAAAGTGTGTAATTATAAATGCACTTAGGTTCCTGTAAAATTTAAACAAACTAAATAGTAAATACTTGAGTGTATTATGTAAATTACTATGCTGTTGTTTGAAAAGTGAGAATAGTTGGTAACTATATTAATGCCTAGTGCCTACTAAAATAATACGACATTATAATTACCCTGCAACTTACAATTATTTGCCAGTACGACTACCTAGTACCTATACCAGTAGATAGTATAAAATAATATTGTGTATGTATACCTACATAAATTCGTAACAAGAACATGTGACGAGGAAACAGAGAGAGGCACCGCTTCTGAAAGGTCGACCTAACCAAACACCTGCCACCTGCGTCCCGCAGGAGATGTATATAGTATCGGACGGACAAACGCATAAAATACCGGACAATGCAGTCGTCACGCGATCGCAACAATTCGATACGATGCGTTCGTAAAATTATTCGTCACGTACCCCGGCGTACCGTACTGTGGACCGTACGTCGTATATACGTATAATATACAAATTTATACAAATGGAAAAATGTAGACAGAAAAAAAAAACAAAAAAAAAACACCATGAAAAGACCACCCAAAAAAAAAATCAAAAGAAAAAAAAAATTATATTTTTGTATTTTGATATTATGTCATATTTTATAATTTAGTAGACATTGATCGTAATTTTGATTTTCTATTAAAAATTTAGATTTGACTAATTCGTCGTATACTTTCGTAAGTTTATGACTAAATTTGTATAATTTAAATAATTCAAAAAATGTATAAAAACTATTTACATATGTGTATAAGTATAGGTACTAACTATTTTATAAAGTAAAGCTACCATCAAATAACAAAGGTATAGGTGAATACGTTATTCATTGCATTATTATTATAATATTATATAATACCTTTTTGATACAAAATTCTACTTAAAACTGGGGTGAAAAATAAACGAATGTCGGAAAATTAGTATAGTCTTTATGAACGTATGGAATATTGGTACGTTAAAAACCAGGGTTTCTTAACCTGAATCACGGGAAAAAAAGTCCCTATAAATAAGAATGAAAATATATCAAAACTATAAATATGTTAAAAATTCATTGAAAAATATAAAATATAAAGTTATACAACAAAATCATTTAATATCATAAATAATGTATAATTGTTAATTACTTACAAAAAAAAAATATATAATACAATTTAATACAAGTCTAAAATAATAAAACTTAAATCACTTACTAAAATATATAATAAAATACAATAATAATATTTTAAAAATATTTATTTTGGTACACCTCTTTCGTGTGTTGTGGCTTACAGCTGTTAAAAAGTCTAACACACTGATATTCCCCGTTTGTATTTGCATACATAAATTTTGTAAAAGTTTTTCAACTGTCCGAGTTTGTCTTAGTTTTTTAATAGGTCTTGAATCTTCTATGTCATCTAAAGCTAATTTGGCTTCATCTGCGAGTATTTCCATTTTGATTTTTCTTATTAATTTCCAAATAGTTGGATGCTTATGTCCCCATAATTTAGCAAATCGGTTATTCCAACCTTCCGTCACATTATTTGTTCGATGTCCCCCTACTTAAGTGGTATTATGTACATTCCACGAGGAAGGTAGAAATATAGGTGACATTTTTCGAAAATGCAAGGAAGAAGCTGAACCTACACGCCTATATAGGTACCATTTGCATAATATGAATTGAAATAAGTTAAAAGGTCTTCTGCATTTGAGGCATTATTTCTTTTAGACATGTCATTCCGTCCAGTACTTTATCCTGTGGTAGAAAAGCTAATCCATTAATCATACCGCAATATTTTCGAAAACTATCATCTTCTTTATAAATTCCTGACGAACCAAGTTTCTGAATTTTGCTATGTATCGATTGACACAAAACATTCGTTAATCGTAATATGGGTTCCGAAAATATTTTTTGCAGAATTTATGACTGCTAATTCAAAATCTAAATATAAAAATAACGGATCTGGGTACAAATCAAGGTCTTGACATTCTTTTAATATAATACTAAATATTTGTTCACATAAAGATTGACTTTTTTCCTGCAGAATGCAATATACTGATGTTACAAATACAGAATTTATTTGCACACGAATAACGTATAATTGCTTGAAAAATTCTGGGGCTAGGCCAAAATTTCCATCAACGAACCAGGTATCAAATTTGGCCAATAACGACAAATAGTTATCAGAGCAAACATTAAAATTCTATCATCAGCATTCGGGCCATTGTCATACAGTAAAAATCTTTCATTTCCATATTCCTGATACTCTCCTAGTAAATTCAAAAAAATATATGTAAAAAATAAAATATTTTTTAAAAATGTATTTTTAATTGACATAAAAATTATGTGAAAAATATTAAATAATGAATCTTATTCGATAAAAAAATCACCCGAAGAGTACCTAAGTTAAGCTATGTTTAATATAATTTTAATTTTTAATCATTTTATTCATTAAACGTATATATATATATATAATTAAAATAAAAATAAATTAAAAATTACTTTTAAAAATGTACAATATTATTTACCTTCAATAATTATTTCGTTTGCACAAGTAGGTTTAGGTGGATCAATTAATGCTCTGTGGTTTCTAATTGTTCGTTTTAGATATTCTTCTTTTGGCAATTCAGCGAGTACACTTCGGAGAACGTTTGATACCACTTCCGCAAAAATTTGAGAAGGCAAATGACTTGTTATTTTAGCTTTTTCCACCAGCAGAAATCAGAATTTCATTTCATTGATGCACATGATCGTTATTCACAGAAATCAAAGTTGGACGAGTTATGTGTAAATCTGTTTTTAAAAAACATGGGCATTTCATAGAGCTGTTTTTTAAATACCTCCAACGAATAAAATTAGAGCATTCTTTATGGAAATTGAACAAAAATCTCTTATGCGCAATCTGAGGGTTTTTTCGGTAGAATTAATTAACTCTAACTCCATTTTTAAATTAAAACTTGCTTGTAAACTACAAAAAATATTAAATTCCAAAACAAACGTATACAAGCGATACGAGACGATGTCATCCACAAAACTGGCAATTGCTGTATCATAAACTATATCATAACTGTGTCTGATGTTCTGAAATAGGAAATTTTCTAGTGTACAAAGTATAGAATGAAAAGTGCTACATTGTTAAAAAGGTTGAAAATCACTGTTATATGACTACATAATGCACTGGTCCAAACAACGAACTAAACTCAACGAAATAAAAAACACAATTCTAAACTGGCAAAATCCAAATCTCAGCAGAAGAGAAAAAATTATTATAAATCGTCTCCGAATAGGTCACACAAGGCTGACTCAAAAACACCTAATAGCAAAAGAAGAACCCGCTCAATGCACAGTCTGTGGGGACACACTAACAGTGAAGCATATAATAACAGTTTTATCAATATTCCGAAGATTTAAAAAAATACAACATTCCACCCAACTTATATGAAGCTCTAGGATCGAATAGCGAAAACACATTGAACATCATGTTTAATGTTTAGGCTAACATAGCGTTCCTCTAAGTCGCATGAGCCTTTTTTTATAAATGGCAATACAATTTTATTCGTCGGGTAAAAAAGCTTTAAAATTTATACGAGATTCCTAATATATTGTTACAACGAGAGTTGAAAAATATTAAAAATACATAGACACAATTTTTTTTAATAGGCATTTACATTTCGAATTTTGACAAAATACGTAAAAATCACGAAAATTTGCAATTTTTTTAAATTAAAAATTAATAAAAATTAATATTTTGAAATCTAAGATTTGAAAATTTAATACAAGGTTCTTCATAAGTTTGCCTACTTTTAACAAATAAAAATATCTACCGGAAAGTTAAATTAAATTTTCATAAGCATTTGAATTGCAACATTTTATATTCACTCAATTTCTCTTGTACCGCGATATTCTTATTTTATTGTTATTCAAAAACAAATAACTGTATAAGCTTGAAAACACCATATTTTTATTTTATCAATTCCTTTACTTCATAAAATTTTCAATATATTTCAACAATTTTTGAGTTATTTATAGACACTTGAAATTTTCCGTTTTTTATTTTATGAATGTCGATAAAATTGTATTCATTGGGTTATAAATCTTGAAAATTTAATATACAAGGTTCCCCATAAGTTTATCTAATAGTAGTTAGAAAATATTAAAAACACATAGACACGTTTTTTTTTAATAATCGTTCAAATTTTAAGAAAATTTATTTAATTGATGGCTTACAAATTTTTAGTTGTTAAAAATTTAAAAAACATATACATTTTATAGTTAAGGATTGAAAATTTAAAACAATGTTCCACGTAAGTAGTTAATTCTGCTGCAAAAAATCTAAAAATATACAAACACAGTTTTTTTTAATAGGTATTTTAAGTTCAAATTGGGATAAAATTACCTACATATTAAATAATCAAGAATAACAATTTAAGTTACCTATATTGTTGAATTTAAAA
>PVMI01009733.1:0-24461 GCA_008528875.1 Aulacorthum solani | reverse complement strand
TCCACTTATCTCCATCACGCGAATGGGTGTGCAAATTGATTTTGCCGGCACTATTATAAAACTGCTACATTGCCGATGCACCGCCTGCAGAGTGTCAATCATTCTGTTGCTTTTACAATAACCAGTAGACGGCCGCGGTGTGTTTTTCCGGCCAAAGTTTAATTGAACGATTGCCGGGAATGATGTGCCCGCCAGATGCATTTGTTTTCGGGACTTAATCCCGCGATACTGCGGCACCGCGGCATAATAATAGTAATTATTTTGCCGAGACTTTTGATATAATATTATTCTCCCGCATACCGTATAATATAATATCATACCTCTGTATATATATATATACCTCACAAATCCCGACTTCCGCTTATCTCCATCACGCGAATGGGTGTGCAAATTGATTTTGCCGGCACTATTATAAAACTGCTACATTGCCCGATGCACCGCCTGCAGAGTGTCAATCATTCTGTTGCTTTTACAATAACCACCGCGGGGAACAGATATTGTTCAGACAGTTCCGTATGAGATATATGTATGAGGATCGACTTAAAACTGTACGTACACACGTTGGTAAATGGGGTGGGCATTATAGCTGTGGCGTTTATGTGTGCATATTTAATATACAACAAAAGGAAAATGGAATATCCAGATTAATTTCAATAAAAAAAAAAAATGCTGTTGTCGTCTGGTGCGTGGATCGGATTCGATGTGTGTAGGCAGGAGAACGGAGAAGAGATACGCGATTCTATATTATTATAAATGTATAACATATATATTACAACCATTTATATACTTTGAAGGCTGTATGAATAATATCAACTTATAAAATTGAAATAGAAATGCTACAGCACATTGACAGTCGTTATTGAAGTATCACGATATGAGTATGTATATTATACACATCTTCACGTATAGGTGCCTACTTGTTATAGGACTTTATTCCCCAATAAAATTTAATAAAATATGTGAATGTGAATATTATTATTGTACCTGTATACTGTATATTTGTCGTCGTATTACTTATTAAATCACTACATAACAAACTCGCGAGAAATAAATTAGTTTTCTTTTTGTACAGCGTTTCGAAATTGTCGAGGAAAACCTATACCTTCAGGTACAATTATTATACGTATATAATATACATAGATATAATTATATTATAATATATTATTTTGATACGGAGTTGAATTTAAAGAATAGTATTATATGTACATAAACATTCAATTAAAACGGTCGGATTGTTAACAAAAATTCAATTTTGTTGCAAATTGAAATTAAAGTCCCACGCGTCTTGTCCAACCAATAAAAATAAACTACATAGGATAATAATAATGACGTTTATTTTTATAAAAATAGTCCATTGTATACCTTTGTACTGTATATTATATTGTATTTATATAAATAGTAAGTACCCAACTACATAAGTGAAATAGAATGACCATTATAATGCTGGCAAAACGGTGAAAATAATTGAAAGTAGTAAAGGAATACATTTCGAGGGTTTCTTATACATTTTGTCATACTCTGCATATTCTGAAGTGCAATAATATTTTATTTTAAGCTCTTGCAGTTCCGGGGGAGCAATATAATTGGTTACCGTTTCAATTATTCAACATTTTTGTGATTCAATAGGTAACATTTAACACATTTTTTTATCGGAAATGCATACAATTACAGTCTATGGAGCATTGGAAGAAGATGTTTTAAAAAAACAGAATTTTTTTCCGCTGCTCATAATTTTAATGTATTTAATTACATCGCGTCTCTTGCATATAATAATAAACGATTAATCTCGTGGTAACTGCTAGGTATATAAGTATTTATTTGGGTACTTAGGATACTATTTCAGGTATTTCATGAGTAAAGTATTTTTTTAGTTTACAATGTTCAACAATACAACAATAATTATGATCACACGGCGTTTTGCGTAGGCTATTTGGGTAAAATATTGCCACGGGTCAGTTTTTCAGGTATCTCTTGCAGCATCTTCTATAAGATATAATTTAATGCATTTTAATAATAAAAAAATATTATTGTGATAGACATTAAAATGAATGGGTTGGGCGTGACCATAATGAAAATCTTCAAAAAACATTAAAATAAAATTGCTATTTTATTTTTCTGGAAAGAGGACTTGGTTAATTTTTCCCCTTAAAAAAAATCAAATTAGAGTTGGATAGCATATCTTTAATTCATTAAAAAATTACTCAATAAATGAAAATAAAATAAATTCAATAAATATTCAAAAACTGAAAAACTTCCAACTGAAGTCTCTCAGCACCACCACCATCCCTCCCAATCATGCGAATCTTTAGCACTTGGCACCGTCTAAAGCAGGGGTCTTCAACCGTTTTATGCAGTGGGCCACATATTTTTTTAAAATCTTGCGGGTCACATTCGTAGTAAAAACATGTATTTTATACAAAAATTCAGTTTTATTATTACAATTTTTATGTTTAAGTACATTTAAAACTACAAATTATTATTATTATTGAAACATGTATTAGATAGCTTAACTGTTATAATTTTATTGAACTAGAAAATGTACATAGTAAATTTAAAATTTGATCGCGAGCCTCATATTATGATAGGGTGGGCCGCGACTTGAATACCTCTGGTCTAAAGTATAGACTCTAAAATCCTGTGTCTATATTGTATCATAGCATTACACATAAGCATAACCATGCCAGAGTTAAGATCATTTTGAGCCCGGGGCCAAATAGTACATTCATTATTCATGTATTATAAGAGAAGTTTTCCACCCATCAGGGGCCCACTATAATAATTGTTCGATATCTGTTGAGGGCCTGAGTCCATGCCCGCATGCACATCAATTAATCCTGGCTTGTACATACCTACAGTGAACAGCGGTCGAATATCGATCACTGGTTATTATCATTATATAATAGCATGCTTATCGATTTCAAGGGATCGGATTCACACTCACCCATGAAGTACTGCGTGAACCCGCGCCTGGTGCTCCGGTAGACGAGCACGCATCCGTCGCGGTCCACGTGCGACATGTACATGGATGGGCTCTTCATCTTTGGATACGCAAACCGCATCTGTAGGTGCAGGTTGTCCACGTTCTTGAGAAATTCGCAAAAGTATCGGCCGGTGGCTCGGATCGGCGCGTCGTAGCCCAGGTTGCTGAAGAACCTCACGAAACACCGACCAAAGTACCGCATGAATCCGTCAGCCGTCGGCTCGACGTTTACCCCGGGTCGGTCCGTCGGGTCGGTGAGCAGCTCGGCGGCGGCGGCGGCCAGCTCCGGCATTAGCCCGTCCGGATATATCTGGTGGGTGTTGAACACGTACCACTTGCATCGGGCCAATCGGACCACCTCTCGCCAAGCGCTCTCGCCGTACTCGAGCTATACAATGTTGAGGTATACATTAGATAAAATTATCATAACAATTATATACAATTAATAATAAATATATAATGGAACAAGGTATGGGAAAAAACTCATAAAAAGAACAACTGACGAGTGGCCAACAAATATTTCAAACGGACTAAGAATAGGCTAACACACAAACCTAAAATACGGTTTCTTAATGGCCAAAAACGACCCATCACCAATATGTTCGGATGTGGTACCTAAATTACAATCAAACATATTTTAACAAATACGAAAACTCAAGAAAAAAAAACAATTTACCAGAACACCTCTTTGAAACCTTAGCAGGACCCTAAGCAGAAATGAACAATATTTAAAAAAAAAAATCAGGATTATATGCACATTATAAACTAATTTAGTAATTTATTTAAAAGGTAAAATTTGTAACTTAAAAAAAAAACGAAAATGTAAACATATTTACGTTAACCTCTGCAATCTTTATAACCTTTACAAACTATGTTGTTCAAGTGAATAGATAAATAATTTTTAAAAAAATAATCAGTAAGTATAGTATATAATATAATGGGTTGATTTATTTATTCATTACGCTGGACGCCGGAACAGCAGTATCTATTCAGTTTCGTTAAACATTTTTAACTCAAAAATACGTTACTTATAATTTACGAATACTGATAATAATTACTTTCCCTTAAATTGATAACAGTTTATAAGTTAAGATAGATAATATACATTATTATATAATATATCAGAACAGTGAACATCAAACATCATGTTGTAAATAAAAACACCATTTAAGTTTATACAAAAATAAACGTCTATGATTCGTTTTCAAAATTCTAAAAATACAGTAATAATTCGATGAAACCCAAAAATATAGATTCAAACTTTGAAAAAATTAATCCTAATATATACAGATCCAATATCCCGAAATTATATTATTTAAATGTAACATATTACATCACATTAACTCCTGCTGTATACGGTATACTATAAGGTTTTGAAACCACACAGAAAGAAGATTTTAGAATGAAATACTTAAACATGCTTATATAGTGAAGATTTTAAAAAACACGTTTAACACACTCTCCCAAGAGAGGCGTGTGAGCTTAACGTCATTCGCACAAAACTAAATCCAAGACGAGACACTTTTTTTATAAGATTTATCGAGAGAGGGGATTACGCAGTATTATATTTTTTTATAACTCAATCGTACATAAAATATTTTGATGTAACTGATTTCTGTCGGTATCAAATTGGACACTTTATTTTATTGAATTATAATAAAACAGTTTTTATTATGTTATAAAATCAAGCATCACGGCAGTAACGTTTGGTAAATTAAATCAAAGACATACATTACTTATATATAATGTTAAAACAATAAAACAAATTGATTCTGAGCTGTTTGTATATTATATTGATTTAGCAGCACTTAATGGTCAAAATATTTTTAAGACTAGCTGTAGGTACAAACATTTTTTAATGGAAATTCATACAGTTACTTACTTTTATATATTATGAGGGCTTTCTAAAGGTGTGCAAAAAAACATTAAATCGTATTTAGCAAAAACGAGAGTATTTTTATTAGATTTTTAGTATAAAATGAAATATTTATTATTTTTAATAATTTTCAAAACGTTATTAAAAAAAATCGTCAATTTTTGATTTTTAATTGACAATTCAAATGTATTTATGGTTACTTTTACTTTATGGATAATTAATGTTATTTTAATTAAAAAAAAAAAATTCAGCATAATAAATATTCGATTACTTGTGTAGTATTATTTTTAAATAATTGTGTACGTTTACTCGGTTGGAATTCAAAACTGCAGTCACTCACTTATAAATATTTAATGGGTATTAGTTGCAAAAATATTATGCCAATTACAAGTAAAAAATATTAAATTTAAAGTTGAAATCAATACATCATAATATAATATACATTATCGTGATTTATATGAAAATAATAACATTAATATCTGTGACTAAAAATAATTTTTTTTATTTAATTTTTGTAAGCTACTTATATTTGTGTGCTAGATTTAATCAACAATAACAACTGTAATTAAAACAATAAATTGTAATAACTACAATATTTTTTTTAAGTAATTTTTTCAGATATTTTTATAATACTCAACTGTTACTTTTTATAATATTATTATATTCATTGAGAATTATAATAACATTATGATCGGTTTATTCCATTATTCTTAATTGTGTATAATATTATGTTGATGGAAACAAAAATAATCAAGATTTTAAAATAAACAATTTTAGTTATTCTCTTATTTATGTTTACTTTCACAAATTAAAATAACGTAATAAATATTAATTCTGCTAAATGAAACAATTTACGCTTATCCGGGATGTTTGAATATTATCAGTAGCCTATTAATAGCTATAGCACCTACTGTTTAAACTAACAATTTTTAAATTATTTTAAAATTGTCGCTATAATTAGCTATATTAAAATTATAATTCATAAATTAAAAGAAACGAGGAACTACTTAGTAACTATGTGTGTAGAGAATATACAAAAAACTCGTGAATAGTTTGCAATACAAAATATGTATAAAAGAAACATTAATTATTTATAATACAACAACTTAGTATAGATACTTATTTATTAATTTATTTAAGCAAAATATTTCTAAAGGTCGATACCCACTGGAGCGGTGGCTGTAAAATGCTTTTGTCGTGGCGGGTGGCGGTAAATTCACCACTACCACTGCAGTGTGTGGTGTATTTTTTCAAATTTGGATAGCCAGTGCTATTATGAACTTAAGACGTAAATATTGATTATCTTTGATAAATTAAGTAGGACTGTATGACGAATACGAGATGTTTGACGTCACACACGTGTTTCTTCGGTTTGTATAAGGTACAAGAAACACTGCAGTGTAGAACGAGTATATAATTAATGTTAACGATTAATTTGAAGGTTTCCAATGAAAAAGTGGTCATGACTTGAGAACCAATATGTAATGCGTAGTTTCTACTCCGAATAAAACTCACACATTATAAAATGCATATAATTAATGTAAGTACCTATATAAAATGCAATTTGTGTTTTATAAAAATTTCAAAAAAGTCGGTGGTTAATCAAAACACCACCAAGACCTCGGGTGATATATTGTATATAATACAGTATATTAAATCATAATCATTGTTAGGAGAGTTATATAAAGTGGGCTTAAAACAAACGAAAATAAAACAGTCTGCGGTATAGAAGGTACACCTATCGGATAATTATATTTAACGTGTGCGTACCACTATACAAATAAGCACATGTACAAGATAAACTCAACTTACTGCACTCAATATAGGTAGATCGTTTTCGAAGTTTATTACTTATTAGGCTAGGGACTCTCTGAACAATCGAAAACATCAACTCATCGAGTATAATTTCCACACTATTCGAATGTAAAACAATCGAGTTGACATTTCAGTCACGCGTAACGAGATCGGGCACGGAATACATAACTGAGTCAAGCAGTGGCAATTTACTATTTTAAATCAGTGTACACTATAGACCAAAACATAAGAGTGGGTTACATGGAAATCTTTTGAACACGAAAACGACAGGCAAATAACAACACCCTACCTGTGCCGATCGATACACATAATATACTGAATCTTTATATATTTTAGGTTAGGTTTGTGTGCTATTGGTAAATCCCTCTACGGGAGTTTGAAATTTCCATTAAAATAAAATGTGTGAATTGCACCACTGTAGTAGGTTGTTCAAATTACTTCAAAATAGTGTTTGTAATTTACAAAAAAAATGAGTATCTATTGACTATTAGTGATCGTTAAATAGCTCAACGGAGTATTGGAATATTAGACATTTTTAAGACATTATTGATTATTTCATCTAAATTTAACATAGAAAGTTAAAATGCAATCCAACCATATTGGCTATCAATTTAACACCAATTTGTTATATTTTTTTAAAAACATTTATAATATTTATTTACTACCGTAGTACAGTAGAATGATGTAGGTAAATAAGGTATTATAGGTAATAAGTGAAATAAACACTCAGAATCACTCGGAATATTCAGTGTCTCTAGCTTCTCATATCTCAATATATTATACTCTGCTATCAAAACTTGTACTATTATTCTTTCGATAAAGCTATCTTATTCTAATCGATTTTAATTTAGGGGTAAATTAATTTTCTTATTTATTACCTGTGATGGTGTAAATTACAAACGCAGCTTCAAAATGTTGTAAATGTTTAGGGTAAATGTTGGAGCAAATAATTGACTATGCCCGTGAAATATTTTAAACTATTTAAAAAAATAGTTTCACGGGGGACCGAGTCTAATATTTATACTGTGAAAACATCATTTTTAGCAGAGAATTGATCTTATGCAATGTTTTAAGTACGGAAAAACTTTTTACACACGTCGAAAAAGTTAAAAGAAATCTCGGACAGCGTGACAAGAAACTGAGTTATGATTTACCAAAATATTATTCGATAACAATTTAATCATACCAATGTAAGACTGATGTCAAAACGCCTTCAATCTGATTTACAACATAGGTAAAAGCAAAAAAGAAATATAATAACAAACAATATAATATACATAGCTCAAAAATCACCAAAAACCGAGGAAAAAACTAACTTACAAAAACTACATATTATACATTCCCATATTCATATATACCTGAATGAAGTGTTGAACGCTTTCTAATAACATCCCGTACATTTTTTGACGTTTCCTCGAACAAACCGTGACACGGGCACTTCAATAACACACTGATGATTATTTTCACAGGTAAACATAGTGGTTTCGTTGCGACGCACGATTTTTAAACGTGCTGAAAATAATTGATAATCATTTGACGCAATTGACGATGTGCAGCCCGTAAATATCATACAATAACGAACTAAAAATAATTCGATTCAAAGAAGGACAATAATATATTCTATAATAATTGTATTAAAAAAAACTATGTAGAGGTTAGGCATACAAAAAATGCTTCAACTCTAACCTCGATGGTGGATTTTGATAGAAGTTTGCACTTTGGAGGAGGTTAAAAGTAAAAAATGTATTTTACATCAAAATTACTCGAAAAACTTTTTTTTTATCATTTAAGAATTAATTACTATAGAAGCTCTAAATGTTCACTAAACATTTATATCTGCATATTCTTGTCAAAATATCTTGACTTTTATAGAGCTACCTATTTATAGACATTTTAGATTTTCTTCTTTTTTAGTTTTGTTTTTCATTAAAAGTTAATAACATATTTATGCTGTGCAAAAGATCTTAAAAATGTAATACAAGGTTAATCATAAGTTGTTCTTCTTAAGATTAAAAAAATAAACATGAATTCAAATTCATTTTTATGAGCGTTAGGTGTTCAAATTATGACGAGATTGAATATTTACACAAAAATAAAAAAATATTTGTTATTTCACGGTGTTTCAATAAATATTAACTGTAGAAACTTAAAATATTCCACTTATGCAAAAATTATTATTTTTTATACATATTCAATAATATTTTACAAGCGTATAAATTGTCTGATTTCAAAGTTATAAGTATTTTCATCTATAAATATTAATAAAAATGTTATGTCATTACAATTTTATATAAGAAAAATCCTTCGTAGTCAAGATAAAGTAATATTAATTTTCATAGCGGTCTTAAATCAGTAAAAATAATGATATAAGTATGTGGACATCAAAAGTACAACTTCTTCCCGTTAGATAGCAATAACTTTATAAGTATATGTATTTACAGGGTACATCGCACACATTTATATTCTTATTCTATATGGACATATGGACATATGGTGCATCGCGATCACTATAAGATATGATATAATATATTATACATACATATAGCTTGTAATATGCTTTACAATATTCTTAAATGTTCTATTATTTCTTATCAAGAGCCTGCACGGAGAATTATAAAATAACAAATTTCATTTGATTAAATCAACACAAGCCTGATTGTCTCCCGGTGATGTATTACTATATATCTAAAAACAATATTGAAAACACTGCACATCGCCACCACGGTCTATGAGTGTTAAACTTTGAATAGCTTTGAAGCAACAATATAATAAGGTCGCTATAATATCCAAATGTATTACGTAATGACCGCTGATCAACTACGACTGCTCCTTGTCCTGGAACACCCACCGACCACTATATTATATCGTGTCCCTGTATTCGTCAACATATACTCTTATAGATTAAAAATAATACATGCCATAGCTTCATACACTGATCACAATAATTTCACAAAAACGAGGAGCCCAGCGAGTTTTGCAACCTGCAGGCCATACAGCATTAAAATAATGCAACATGAAAAATTATAACATATATAATAGAATAAAAGGTAGTCTTTGACACGTTTCTCCACAATATGACGAGCATGATACCATTCAAAAATAAAAGGTCTGTAAAACTTCAATTTCCTATTTGTCCACGGGTACAGATTTCATTAAACGGCTTTTCCAAACGCTCCCTCAAATAATAATAACTTCAGTATATTTTGTGACTATCATTTCGAAAAAACCAAGACTTCATCATTATTGGTTAAGTATATTACACAACATACATAATATTATTATATACACTAATTCTTTCACAATAAGAGTATAAATGATTAAACGTCACAACAATTCCAAGAAGTCGTTGACTTTTCTAAAGATCGATATCATTCCATTCAATACTTATTTTGTAGATTGTTACTGATTATGGAATTCCATCAAAGAATGAATATATTATTGTATACATTATTCATACGCATGCCATAAAGATTAAATTATAAGCTAGTATACTATGTACACAAATAAATAAGATAAAAATATAATGCATAACAAACAATTGTATATGATAATACAGATGCATCACAACAATTACTTATAAATGTATAATATGTTTGTAATGATAACATTATGATATTGAAAGTATTAATAAGGTATCTAACAAAAAGTATTGTGCTTTTACCTCGTCTTCTTTCTTCGAGTAACAATACGAGAAAAAGCTCCTTCTGGTACACGCTTTATGATTTTGGAATATTACACTTTGTGCACGTACCTATACAACAAGTATAATATACATCGTTATGTGGGTATGCATAAACATTCACGAACTGTGATGCCAATTGATATTGGGATAATGTCACTTAATTAACTAATTTACTATGTTATTGAGGTACCTACTAACTTGAAATCAGACAGTTTTATATTTTTAGTTGTCGTAAATCAAGCAAATATTGGTGGGTTAATAATATGAACTTTATTTTAACCAAATATAATTTAGTGAAGAATAAAGATGCATCAACAAGCAACATGAATATTGAATTTACTCGAAAAAAATTATATTCATTTCATTTTTGAAAATCCTAAAACCTACACAAAATATGTTTTAAGATTTTAAACGAGAAATACAAACGAAAAATATTTGTTGATATTAATATCACTATAAATTGTATTAAAATAATTAATAGTTAAATTGAAGATAGATCTATTGTTATAATTTATAGCGATATTTATATCACCAAACATATTATATAATACGAGTATAAAATTATACGTAATATTTTTTGCTTAACTAATCAAAATAAATTAAATTAAAATAATTAAAAATAAAATAAAATATTATACTTTTTTTTTTGCAATTTGTTTCCAAATGTAATGTTTTGAGTTGTATACATTATACTATCCATGTAGTTTAGTCAATACTTAATATCAAAAAAATGCAATATTAATTTAATATTGTATATGACATAGATGATTAAGTAAAATATACTACAGCATTTAACTCCAAAATAGTTTTATGGTATCATGTCCAGTAGTAACTAAACACACACAATATCGTATTGGGTTGTAATAGTTTGTATAATATTTGAATTAGGTAAGTACTTAATATATTTTGCAAAGGATTTAAATCCCTAAAAACAGACCAGAGGCGTTATTACAGTTTTTGTTAGACTAAGAAAACCACTCACTGATTTGTCGATTTAACATTTTTATTACTCAAATTTACATAGCATAGTGCCATAGAAGTTGAAGGGGAGAGAGTAATATTTCTGGTATTTGAATTTTGAACGTCACACAACAGATCTTGAAGTATTAAATATAAACAATTTTGTCAAATATTTAATAGAAAGTCAAATAGAAGTAATATGTAAATGAATAAGAAATATATTATAAATATACCTTTCAATACTGACTGACGGTAATCATGGTCGAATGAACTATGAACTACAATGAACTACCGCAGGATAAAAATATAATAATTCTTACATGTCAGTTGTCGTATACTATAGTACCATACTTGTACAAAGTACGTACTTTGCTGTGTGCTAATGCCTAGTGTATAAAATCTAAATGTGAGAGCACCAGCCACCATATACCAACTGCCCCACTTGGACACCGGGGCCGATAGGTTATCAGTAATTAATAGATAAAAACTAAATATTTTTTAATCAAATATCTATATTATGACAATGGCCTTAGATGTTAAAAGACTTCTCTGACTTATTTTAATATTTAAATATTCTGACTTAAGGTTAATATAAATATTTGACTGGGGCCACTTCCCAACTCCCCCCTCCCAAATGAAGCCACTGCAACAGACTGTTTTAGATTCTGAGAGGAGCAATGACTGTATTAATTTTATGAAGATCTGTGTTTTTTTTTGTGTAGTGCATACACGATGAGCAGTCAAAATAATGATTTGAATTTCAAGTGTTCCAGTTTTTTTTCTGGTGAGAAAGTGAATCTTATTTGTACTTTAAAGAGATGAAACAGATAATTCTCAGAAGTTTTCAAAAACGTGGGGAATAACAAATAAATGATTAAGGATAGACGGTGATTAGGTATTACGTAAAACCAGTTTTCGACAGAATCAAAAGTTTTTGGTGTAACTAAAAACTAATGACCGTTGATACATTAAATTTTCACTTGATTTTTATATTACCAATTTGTATAGACCATTATAGTTTTATTATGTCAAAATATGTTATGTATTATTATATATAATATTATATAAAGTTCCCTTCCGATCGCTATTTTTAATCGTCATATGTACAGCCTTAAGGCCCGTTAACACGACTACATTAAATGGTGATAAACGATATTTAATGTCACGGCAGTAACTATCATACAACTTAAGTCGTGTAAATGATTCGACAGTAGCTGTTGTGGTAGTACAACCACACTATCATACCATCTAGCCACTCTAATTATTTGACTCAATATTACTATCACGGTACCTAGTGGTAGTGTTACCACATTACCACGACAATTCTGTCATTGACCATTGTGTAAAACGGTCCTTTATTATTACCTAAACCTTCCACTCTCCGCAATACGATCGTCCGCAAACATGTGCTCGGCCCGGCAAGCCCCTACCAAGCGCATGTCCATCACGACTAGCGCCCTTGCGCACCACCGACACGCCTACCCGCGTCGTAGGAGTCGGGCGGTTGACGTCCCCCAACGATAAGCGAGTAACTACGCAGGCGTACGTATGTGCGTGTGTGCGTGCGTTTATTTACAAAATAGCATTACACACGTACACGGGTTTACTTACGAGCCTCAAACGTCCTCCCCGGGGGTACCGTTCTGATGATTTTCATTGGCTGTAGCGCTAGCGGCAAGCGGAGACGGGTGATCCATCTACTAGGGTATCGAGATATCTTGACTGAACTTTCAATTCGAATCCACTCGTCGACCGTGATAGAATTGCTTTCTCTCATTTGCCAATTACGGTCGATGATTCGAATACAGACTTCAACTTTCAATTTCTCGACTTTCTAGAGCAATTCTATTTTACGATTTTATTTAATATTCTGTATCTCCTCAACTCACAAGGCGTCCAGTTGCACTCAATCGAATCAAGCTACAGTGGTCTAGGAAATATCGGCATCAGTGACTATCGCTTTTTTGGAAGGTTTGTGGGATCACAAATGTTACACATTTTTTCTAGTAACTATAGCATGTAATTAATAATTATATTATATTTTCAAGAATTTCGTTCAATTCATATACATATACTTTTTCAAATAACAAAACAACACTTTTTTTTCTTCGCCCGGGTTAACTATTCATTTGATTTTTAATTTTCTGTATTTCAGTAATAGTATCCAAATCATGAACAAATCATTCCTTGTTAAAAAATAAATTTATTCAAAAAATATTAACATGTACAAATTTTCACTCGAGTATGATAATATTTTACATAAATGTAATTAAACCATGTGAGTACTTTTAAAATTCTTACATGGGCGTGCTCAGGGAGGGGTCTTAGGGGGTTCAAACCCCCCATGAATACTTGACAAATATAATATGTATCACTATTTACATACAATTTTAATTATTGTATTACCTTTTTTTGAAATGTTTTATCTTTATGCTACAAAAATGACGCATTGTTTACTTATTATTTTTTAATTTTAACTATGTATATTGAATATAATATTGTATTAAAAAAAGGTGAGCCCCTCCCCCCATTCAAAATTCCTGAGCACGCCTCTGAATTCTTATAGAAATTGACTTTACAAAATTTTAGTAGAAACACCTTAAGTCTTAAATATTATTGTATTGATAAATATTTTGGTTTTATTATCCAACATAATTGAACGTAAATATATATATTTATGCATTGACAAAATTATTTTCTAAATTCTAAGACGATTTTCTCAACAGTTTTTCGTAAATAATTTTATTTTCTAGACAGGAATTACTTGTATTACGTATCACTTTTCCATGATATTTTATTAATTAATTTTTATTGTTTAATTTAGATTTAAAATTATTTTAGGGCTACAATAATTGTTATGTAAATAAATATTTAAGTATGTTTTCAAATTAATTAAAATAAATGATTAATTCATTTCGGGTGAATTACAAGAGAATTCTATGAAAATATAGTACGAGCTTGTCTTACATATTTCATACGTTTTGAATTCCCTAATACTGAAAAATAAAATAATTTGTCGATTTACATAATAAGGACTGTGGTTTAGCATTAAATAATTTATTATACTTTGATACTTTTACTCATAAAAATGTAGAGTATAAATTTCATGACATTTTAAAATCTTAGATATAATACAATGTTAAGACCAAATCGTCGTAGTTTTAACTAAAAAATTAAAAACACTATTATATGGTTTACTATTGTTATACTTACCAATGTTTTCATTTTTTAACTACATACTTTTAATAATATATTATATATTTTGGTCATTTCAATTCATATATATATATATTTACATACTTTTGATTTTATATTTCATATAAATCCCTTCCCAAGACTTATCAATAAACAATATTATAATCGTATTACTAAGATTATGAATTGGACGGAATATCTTGTATTTAATTATATGGTAGGTATTAAAATTTAATTTAAAAACAAAACCATGATTATTTTTACAAAAAAAAAATATACGAAAACATACATTCGTAACTGTATAGTTAAATTTAATTTAAAGGTTTACATAATAATTATGTAACTTCCAACTTCCTATTAAACTCATAACATGACGAATATTTGTCAAAATTTGACAGCAAAATTATACTGTAGAACATTTCAAAATTAGTGGAAATTACGTTAAATTATAATTAATATAAAATATATTGTTATCAATTGAATGACATGTCGGATGTGGGTGAGGAGGATAAATATTGGGAAACGTAGAAAAACAAACCTTCCATCAAATGTAAAATTATTTTAAACCTTTTTAACCTAATAATATAAATATTGGTGAACGGAAAAACGAACCATATACAAATTTAAATGTTATCTACTTGGTATAATTAACTTAAATTATTACACAAGTTTTAAATTTACTATGTTTAATAAATTAATGATTGGTGAACGTGAAAACGAACCATAGGTATTTAATTTTAAATGTTCTCAACTTAATATATTTAACTTAAATTAATGTACAAACTTTAAATTAACTAAATTTAATCAATTAATGATTAGTGAACGTGAAAACGAATTATCAATTAAAATAATTTTTAACGTATTATCAATTAAATATTGGTGAACGTGAAAACGAACCATATATATTATAACCTTACATGATGTCAAATTAATAAATTTAACTTAAATTATTTTACAAATTTTATGAAATCTTTTTATATTATTATTATTTTTTTTTATTGGATTTTGAGATGATGTGTTCTTAAAACACGATCATACTATGATGGAAGATAGGTTATATATAAATATATAGGTATACATTGCAAACATTTACCTTATGTGTTAAATTGTATTGTGGAGTGCAGAGAGTTACTACGCGTTTGTTTTGCTGTTGATTTGTCAGGACGCATCAGCATTAGGGGTTATTTATTTATATACTGTAATTGTATATGTGTTGCTATTTATATTTACTGACTTTGGTTGTTTTTATTTCAATGTACCTATTCTTCTATTTTTGTAGGTATCCATTCATATGTCTCTATTCCTAGAATTTATCATATTATCGTCCTAAATTGTATTGGTGTAGAAATTTAAAAATAAACAACTTCACAAAGAATGCGCGTGTGAACAATTGCACTGGTCTCTGAATACTAACTGGCGTCTGGCAGAAGTTCGATGTGTAAAACGTATTCCAACCCATCGTTTTACCCGCTAGTGGCGCCGCCAGCACTATATTTTAAAATTATTCGTTTTCCTATAGAAAATCTCGTATATAAGATGTAGGAAAAAGATCTGCGTTAGGTTTTATGTTTTAAAATAATTATAGGTACTCCAAAAAAATTATTGATATTTTATACAATTCTAAAAACTACACTATTTGACTTCGATAAATGTTTTCACCAACAAAATTGTTCTTATAATCATATTTACTAATTGGCTAGGTATTTTGAAATTATTCAAAAAATATTCTATACAATTTATGTACAAAATCTGAATATATTATGTTGGAATTTAGTTTCATAGGTAAGTATATACTTCCGCATTCATTTAAAAATGCACAAAACAAACTTTCTTGTGGGTTTTTAACATTTTAATTTGAATTAACCACGAAAATTTAATTTCTATTGAATAAAATAGGTAATACAATAAATTAGTGAATTAGAGTAACCTAGGTTATAATGGCGCACTTTGCATTTAACAGCTCTTATGTGATAGCATACACTTCTTGAAATATTGTTATGTTGTTTTCCTATCAAACATAGATATAACGTAGATTTCAACTTTCCAGTCAAAAAATGATTTTACCAAAGCAATTATCAAAAAGTTTAAATAGTTATAAATTTAAAAAAAAATGTGGTAGAAGGGGGCATGCTAAGTTAATTTATAAAAATATATTTTTTTAAAAGAACAGTAATGTATGATATAACTTGTAAATCAGTTATGATTTAACTGTCAGGGTGATTTTTAAGCATGCTCATCCTATTTTTATGCCTTAATTATGCATGTATTAAGGTTCAGATTTTTGAAATTTTTAAATACACTTGAAGACCATTTTTGAAACCATTGAAATTTTTTACCAATTAAGGATGATCCTGTGACACCACAAACTTAATTTATTTTTCAAATAAGAACCTCCCTTTTTAATTTGTAATTATTAAGCAAATATTTTGTTTGAGAATTTTTATGTATTTAATCAAAATACAAGCCAGTAGTTTTTGAGTTATTTAACTTTGTGTTTGAAGAATAATATGTCCATGGTAAAGGGTTAAGTAGATAGGGAGATCAGACGATTTGAAAAAGTTAGAAATTACTATTGATTCATCAATATAAATAATTTTTAAAAATGACCCAAGTATAATAAATACTACATCTAACATTAACATTACATACATTTTTTATTTTTATAAAACTATTTTTAAGAATTATTATCCTCAGTTTAAATATTTGAATAACTTAAAAACTACTCATAAGAATTTTGATTTAAATACATCAATATTTCCAAAAAATGTCCACTAAATTAGTAAAGAAAAGGGTGATTCTAATTTGAAAAAATAGAGGTTTGTATCACCACAGGGGTCTTAAGTAAAACAAAAAATATCTGAAATTAAAAAATATGGTCTTTAGGTCTACTTAAAAATTCTAAAAATCAGAATTTGAAAAATGTACTCTTAAAAGAAAAAATGGGGGTCAGTATGCTTAAAAAATCATCCGGTGTAATTTTAAATAGAATAACTGTAAAATAAATGAAATAAAAATATATCAAATTTTTAAATACAAGAAATAGAAAAATATTAAATTAAAAATTAACACACCTAGTAAATTTTATTTAGTTATATGTAAGAAATTAATGACTGTAGGTACCATTTTACCTCAATATGGTTTTTCAAATAAACAGTATTGAAAGCCTGGGCAAGTTAATGATAATTTTTAATTGAGTTTAGTTAAATTGAAAGAAAATATTTTAAAAAGTTTAAAGTTGATAGTTATTTCAATCTTTTTTTTCAACCCAGTTAAATTAAAAGTTATATGGAAACTTTAAATTTATTTATTAACTTAAAAGTTAAGTTAAGTTATTTATTTTTTAATTATATAAATAGGCAGTAATATGGTTTAAAAATAATAAAAAGTACATTTTTATTCAATATGTATATTATTAATAATAATTATATTATATTTATTTATAAATCAACGTAACTTGGATTTTATTTAAAGTAACTCGTTATTTATTATTAAGTTTATATCAATAAAAATCAGTCAAATTAAAAATTAGGTTAATAAAAATTAAAAATAAGTCAAGTTACAAATTAAGTTAATGAAAATAAAACTTTAAATAGCTAAAATTAATTTCTTATCTAGTTTATGCCCAGGTATGCAGTACACATTGTAGTATATTGAGTAGTTATCATAGGTATCAATATTTTATTGCTATTGACGTACAAGTAAACTCCTATTTATATTTTATACTAAACAAAAGTAAATTAAAGCAACACCTATCGTGTTGTTAGCTAATTTAAATATATATTTATATCATACTCAAAATAATTACATAAAAGCATAGACCTTAATACCTTAGTAGTTGACGGAGTATGGATGTAGTTCCAGCGGACTGAAGTGACTGCGACGTTCGGGTGTCAACGAATTACACACGCCCTGCGCACTAGCAGATATAATAAGCTGTTTATTACTGAATATATGTAACACAAATTTCCATGAACGAGACACCCAACCCCACCTGCCAGGCATGCTCCGTCTATTAGGTCTATGCATAAAACAAACGAAATTAATACTTTATCTCATATTGCCACCAAAACTTTATAAAATATCGATAGAATGTTTTATCACTTTTGGCTATGATAACAAAATCGAAATAGGTAGCAAAAAAGTTTGACCAGATGGAAAATATTAAATTATTTATACACAATAGTTAATTTTTCTCCTTGCGACATTATACCATAGGTTACTCTACTTACAGTCAAAAATAAATTCTACATAATAATCAGGTTATTAATAAAATATTTATAATCATTCTATAAATCTTTAATCAGTATATAGCTATAATATGGATTTAGGTTATTTTATCATATTCATTGATGCGTAGGTACCATAGGTTCAACCATTTGGTTAAATTTTTTAGGGAGGGAGGCTAGAATAACCTAATGTAAGTGACCCGCAGGCACTATATAGGAATTATTATATAGGTACTATAATAGTATAATACAGTACTAATAAAAATATTTGTATACTATAATATTGAATAACACTAAATCATAGATATATAAGGCACTACATGGTTAAATCATGGTACTTTTTTATGGCAACCACTATTGAAACGGTAGTCAATATTTATAAATTATAATGTTTGCATACTAATCTTATCAATTCTCATTATCACTTAGTATAATACCAATACCTGGGTATTTAAAGATATGGATGGGCCATGCATATACCTTATACATGGAGCGCTGTACGGCAGAAGAGAACGCTGGTTACGAAATTGGTTAGTAGTGGTTCGAATGTGTTTGACTGATAGTTGTTAAGGTGCCTTCTCGGCCACGTCGTGTGTCGTATCGTGTCGATCAAATCGCATTGTGATTGGACGTTCTTTGTTTGGTATCATGTAATAACCATGTTGCAACCGAGTATACCAAAAATGTAGAGAAAATTCTATAGCGGAAATACGAACGCCAACGTTTGAAATGTCTATAAGGTCAAAATTCGTAAACGCTTGGTGCGGTACCTATGCAAATTAACCGTGGTATAAGTCATAAATAATTATTCTATCGGCACTTTATGATAAAGGCGGGTTTCCACTTAAGTTTACTTATATTAGTATTAGTTTATTTCACTGTTTTGCAAACATGCATACAGTCCGAATTTTTCTGTTATCAAACGTTTTCAATGTTTACCACTAAAGAATTTCTTTAACATCTCAACTTTTAAATTAATATGGTTAACGGTTGTAACCATAGTTACCACGCCCTCTCACGACGCGACACACGACTTAGCTCAATCCAGCTAGTTGATAACCGATAACTGTGGTGCTTACTAACCATATTTAGATAACTTCTGGTGTATGGTATACATACATATAGGTTTATATCTTGAATCGTGATACTATACCATGGTAACTAGCTTTCTCTTCAAGCAATCATGAATACGATAGGATGGCCCTTTCATGTCTTTAATATCAATGATAATAACAGATACATGGGGCGTGCTCACGGGGAGAAGGACGAGAACATCATATCCCCCCTTCTTTGGCTTATTTTTGTCATATGAAATATATGAAAAATGTATGTAATATAAAATGGTCTGAGAATCGCCAAAAGTTCATATTGCCTGATTTTAAAAAAGCTGAGCACGCCACCACATAGATGTATAAAACTACTAGATGGCTGACTAATTCTTATCACTGAGGGTCATCCCCATTTGTCGTGTGGGTTATGTTATATGGGATAACCAAAGTTGTGAACTGTAAAGAATTTTCAATTTTAATATCCTGAGTTATTACTATAGGATTGTAGGATTGTGACCTGAAATATGTGATAACATATGCAGTAACAGTGCTGGAAATGTTATCGGGGAGGGGGAGGGGCATAGGGGGCCCCTAAAAATTTGATAGGGCTAAAAAAAATTTTTTTTTTACCATATAGTCATATAGAAGTATAGAATTTCAATTTTATAATTTGTTCTTTAAAAGAAAATTTTTTAATTGTTGTTGGGTGGCCAAGGGGGGGCCAAGCCGAATTTAGGCAGGGCTTTGGCCTACTCAGGGTCTCCCCCTTGGCTCCACCACTGAACATATGTAAACAAGCCCCACAAAACATATGGCACTCAACTTCAATGTAATACGTTGACCATAGGTATAGGGAAATCGGCCATCTAGTAGTTTTATATATATATATATGGATAATATATAACAAATTGTAGCTAACTGATAAAAAAATAATAATATTGACTACCATGCAAAATAGTGTTGGCATCTACACCGTACACGGGACAGTTTAGCGAGTTAACTATCTATAGTGCCATCTGTTGGCTGAATATATTTTGACAATTTTTAAATATTAGTATAAAAGATAACAGTAATAATAACATTTCGAATATTTTCAATTTATTTTTTTTTTAAGGGGGCTCATCCCCTCCTCAATGCTATCCAACTATGGTAGGTATCTATGTCCTATGGTCTATACCAGTGTTTCCCAACTAGAGTTTAAACGGGGTTCCGTGAGGAATTTGGAAATATAAATTAATTAATAATATTTTTGATTTCAATTTTGATTCGAACTCAGAGTACCTAACTCATCTTCTTGTTAGGACGTTTCCTTTTCGTATAATAAAGTATTCTTTATAACGTTAATAATGTCATAACAATATTGTTGGTTGTCGACCTATATATATATATATTTATATTACTACAAACTGACAACCCACTCATTTAAGAGTACATAACACATGTTTGCATTACTATTATGGAAAAAATATGGGGGCTCCACAAAACGTTCAAGCTCCCGCAAAGGTTCCGAGAGTAAAATAAATTAGGAAACACTGCTCTATACTATACACAAAATTATAAATTACTGAGTAGGTAAAAATTATCACATATATTTATATTAGTAGTTTATAGGTATATTTAATTCAATAATTATGTCTATTTATCCGTATTATTACAAATAGTATGCAAAATATATATTATTACTTATTTTATATTAGAGGCTTAACTTAAATGAACGTAACTTCATCATTTTAAAATTATTAATTTGGATATTTATATTAATATTTTAATAAATTGTTTGCTATGGCACTCTGAAGTAGGTACACTGTGATAATTATTTGATATCTTTACGAAATATAGTAATTATTTTGGAGCGTTTAAATAGTGATTTATTACAAATGCTTCAGTTGTTGGCTGAATTCGAACTTCATATAATCATATCATTAATAGATCTCATTATTTCTCGTATTGTTATACATATTTAAATGTTGACAAGAGTTAACATGGATCTTTGTTATTATTAGGAACATTCAATATGAGATGAATATTTGTCGTTTGAATACTTGAGATCATATAAGATATTAGAAGGTAGGTAATCAAAAAACCAAACTATTGATTGGCTTTTATCGTAAGCCAAATAAGACTTCGTGATATGCACGTCATTATTTACCAAGTGTCCTACTGTTCTTAGCTCTTAATCTTTAATTGATGATCGGTTAAAACTAAAACATTTGTGGAGATGATAATGGATTGCAAAAAAAGTTTGGTACTTTGGCGGAATAGTTTCGAAGGCGGAAATGTTTGAAAATCGAGTTTCAGTGTCTATAAATCTCTCATGGCCCGTAGAAATCGATAATTTGACGTCACCTTAGTAGATATGTTGCTGACAATATGCAACAGCACAACAGGTAGACAACCAATAGTTTTTTGTGAAACGTCATTAAAAGACATAGATTAGGATACTGTACAGTCTTGTGTGATTTTAAAAAGTCAAAAAGCCTTAATAAAATATATTATGAATATTATATATTATATGCAAGCAGCAATTGATTATCTAGCAATCGGTCATCGATTTACTTGCATGTAAGCCACCCACGACTCAGGTCTCGTGCTCTTATTAAGTTTATTTTTATGAATATTATTATTATTATTAAAGTTTGTTTCAAGTTGAAAAATTAAAACAAGGTTTCTCATAAATAGTTCGTATTGTAGCCAGAAAAATCTAATAAATATATAAACACAGTTTTTTTAATAGATATTTTAAGTTTAAATATACACGAAGATATTGTATATTAATATATTATTTAAACGAAAAATAACGATTTATGTTTTTGTGTTGTATCTTATGGACAATTGTGGGTACTTGAAACTTTTAAAGTATATTATTTAATTATACATACACAATGACATTTTCAAATTCATTTTTTGGCAAAAAAAAATTAACCTATTGTATTACTTATGTACTTAGTTATGTGCAATAGTGCAATAGTACAAAAACCTAGTAAATAATATAGACTGACAGATCGTCTTCGTTCAAAATCATTTTTCGTATGCAATAATTTCATATCATCAAATTCAAATGCAACACATTTCAACATTCAAATTATTATAAACCACATGACACCTAAGGTACAGGTGTACAACAGCAGAGTGGTACTCACTGCCCACCTTTTTATTAGTTTAAATATCCAATACAAATACACGTACAAACAATTCAGCCATAGCCAAACTATATTCATCATAATATATAATCGGATTAATTTTATAGATAGTATTTTCCCAAAAAGTTTAAGTAATATAAAATCAATCTCTGCAGTTATTTTGGGGCTCATTTTTTGGGTTTTTAAAAATCTTCTTGAAGTGTTAGCGTAGTCTGCACTTCCTTTTCGGAGAGAAGGAGAGACGCGTGTGACATTGCGTCTCACAATTCATAATATCATATTACCAAATTATTATCGGTTAAATTTTAATTGTATAGCATAATAGCAATCATTTTTTGTACAATAAAGACACCATATCCATCCGTGAAGTGCGGGACATTCAAAATCTCAATAATTCTTGATTAATTAATTAATTTTTTACCTGTTGAATATTATTCATGTCTTCTGGAAAATAATCACAAGTAAAACATTTTTGACTTGAGGTTTCTACCATGATGATACATACCTAAATGATAATAACAAAAGTAAATAGTGACTTGAAATAAATAAATAAATTCTACCGATGTAAAAAAATGCCAAACCTTCATCTGAAATAAGAGGTTTAATTATCTTTGATGTATCTAATTTAGTGTCTCTACAAAATCGGAAATTACTCATATCAGATGATACTTATTTAAAAAGTTTTTGGGAAGCGTAATAATATATTTTAGTAGTTGTCACAGCAGAAGTAAAGCTATCAACATTTTATATTCTTCAGTATTTTAGAACTAACTGCACATTCATTAAAATGTTTAATAGGTCTACCAATATACAGAGATGTTTAAATATTATTATTACTATAATAATTTTGGCGTGATTTTAACCATTTTTTTAATAGTGCGAAAAAGAATTTGAATAACCGTTTCTATTATTTTAATATAAGCACCTTTTCACTTCAAACCACTAAATTTATTTTGAATAAAAAGAATCAATAATTTGACTGTACTTATAGCTACCACAAACTGCAAAAACATTTGTGATGTACAATACCTGCAATTGAAAGTATGCGTTGCGCGTTATAATATTTATCAAAAAATATTAAGAAACATTTATTTTGTGAATCAATATTCAATAGTAATACATAAGTTTTTTGTTATCTCCAAATTGTCTATTTACAATGATAATAAAAAAACCGGATGCAGAAGATGCACACCTTGAAATTAACACTAGTAGCAGACTTGGTACCAAGTATCCATAGTATTAATCATGTCACTTTTCCAATAATTTTTTTAATATTATATATTTATATATGGGTACATCGATTTTTAATCAATTACACTCCATTCTTGTTTTTGATGTTGTCAATTTTGCATTTTATTTTTAACACAATAATTGTCAAATATCTGACTAACTACAGGTATTGATCGGTGACTATCGTTCAGTTATTTTAATTTTATATTAAGGTCGGATCTATGAGTAGCTGTAATATAGTAATATATACTTAAATACGTATAGCGTCATAATAAGATATATAAACTATAAAAGAAAATATTTTTTTT